>SNQJ01S0016720.1:30270-64349 GCA_010110895.2 Picea sitchensis
TATGTCTTCAACCAGGACCATGAGTGATAAAGTGGTCCAGATGAATAAGTCGGAAAGGAAGGATTCGGAAGTCTCAGCTAAAGAAACAGACAAGGTGAGCGGAGCTTTCAGTTTTGAAAATGAGATAAATAAAATTAAGATACCAATCCCTTTGGTAGAATTAGCATAAAACCTCGTTTATCGGAAACAGATTACCTAAGCGATGGGTGTCTCTGAGCTAGAAAGCCAGTCTGATGTTTTAAACCTCGAAGATGACAAACATAACATCACCTTTGGTCCCCATTTTAAAGGGTCCAAAGACACCATTGCTCCCTTTTATATCACTCTGAATGTGTATGATCAATTGCTACATAATTGCATGTTAGACTCCGGAGCCTCCCATCACGTTATGCCTAAGATTATTATGGACAAGTTGGGTCTCCAGATCACTAGACCTTATGGAGATCTGTACTCTTTTGACTCAATAAGGGTTAAGTGTATGGGGATGATAAAAGATCTGGTAGTTACCCTGGTGCAGGTCCCGGTTAAGAGTATCTTGATGGATGTGGTTATCGCAAATATTCCCCCTAAGTATGGCTTGTTGTTATCTAGGTCATAGGGAGCCAAGTTGGGGGGTTCTCTTCAATTGGACATGACGTTTGCCATGATTCCTGTGTTCGGTGATCATTTCACTCGGTTATACAGAGAAACGAGATTAGCATATACAGTGAGTGACCCTCAAAACCCAAACAATTTCCCTATTTACATTGTGGACCAAGATATGGGAAATTGTATCTTGTCTTTTGATGATGGTTTAGATGGTTGTCCGGAGGAAAACGATATAGAGTGAGAGGAATCAAGTTACATGACAGAGGATCTGTGTAACACCGGTGTCTGGAAAATGTATTTTGACGGTGCTTCATCTTCTAAAGGGGCGGGTGCAGGAGTGCTTTTAGTGGCTCCCGGAGGTAAGTTCGTTGTTCCTTTTTCCTACCGACTGTAGTGGGATATAGATTACACTAACAACTTATGTGAATATGAAGCATTGGTCTTAGGATTAGAGGCTGCCAAGAAGCTAAATATAAATAACTTAGAGGTATATGGTGATGCAGAGTTAATAGTCAAACAAATAAAACGACAGTACCTAGCCAAGCATCCCAGATTAAGAACATACATAAATTATGCTTGGGATCTCATGGAAAACTTTTTCTCATCCATAAATTTCCACTTTATCCCTCGCGCAGAGAATTTACATGTTGATGCATTGGCAAAAGCAGCTTCAACCTTCTCTCCTCCCACAACTTTCAAATTGAAGTATCACATTGAAATCAGATACAAACCCTCTATACTGGACAATATCCGACACTGGTAGGTCTTTGAGGATGACGAACAAATTAAGAAATTTCTTGCAGCAGTGGGTGAATTCTCTGAAATTCATGCAGACCAAGAAAATCAAAATGACCTGATATGGATCATGTAAGAAGGGGAAGATCCTGAAGCCTTCCGAGAAAAAATTGTGGATCATCGTATGTTGGTCCTTAAAAACAACCAAATTATGAAAGGATTGATTCCTTTAGAAAGAATTTTTGATCAAAACGACGTACCTGTAAAATCCACTTTACAACCCCAACCAGAAGAAGTGGAGGATTGTGATTTAGGAACTGAAAAAGAATCTAGGATAGTAAAGATATCCAAGTTCCTTCCTCCCGAAATGAAAAGTAAGTATAAAGACCTTCTCAGACAGTATAAGGATGTTTTCGCCTATCTTATGATGAGTTAAGAACATACGATACTTCCATAATTGATCACAAGATACCTTTGAAGCCTGGGGTCAAACCTTTTAGGCAAAATCTTAGACAGATCAACCCCATTTTGTTACCTGTGATCGAAAAAGAAGTTAAGAAACTTCTAGATGCGAAAATAATCGTACCTCTGAGATATTCGGACTGGGTAGCAAACCTGGTCCCGGTCATGAAAAAGAGCGGGGAAATCAAATTGTGTGTGGATTTCAGGAATCTTAATAAGTCATCTCGCAAGGACAACTATCCACTGCCCAAAATGGACCATGTGCTAGAAAAAGTAGTTGGAGCAAACTGAATGTCTATGATAGATGGGTTCTCTAGTTATAATCAAATCGCCATGAATGAACAAGACAAGGAAAAAACTGCTTTCACCACACCATGGGGTACCTTCATGTATGAAAAAATGCCTTTTGGTTTGATGAATGCAGGGGAAACATTCCAGCGCGCTATGGACATCGCTTTCATTGGAGAAAGGGATAAGTTCGTAGTCATTTACCTCGATGATTTGACGGTTTTCTCTAAAACCGACGAAGAACACTTGATGCATCTTAAACAGACTTTCGAAAAATGCCGCAGGTTTGGTCTATCTTTAAACCCAAAGAAATCTCATTTCACCATGTGGTAAGGTAAGCTTTTGGGCCATATCGTATCTAGGGATGGAATCAGGATTGATCCTAAGAGGATTGAAGCAATAGATACTATAAATATTCCCATAAATGTAAAAGAGATTCAATCTTTCTTAGGAAGAATAATTTTTTTATGAAGGTTTATCCCGAATTTCGCTGAGATCGTAAAATTGATCACAGGTATGTTGAAGAAGGACAATGGAGTAAATTGTATGACCAAGGCCAGAGCATCGTTTGCACATATTAAAAAAGTCATAAGCGAGGCACCTGTGTTAGCGAGCCCAGACTATCTGAAAGATTTTCTTATTTTCTCATTTGCCTCTGAACATACTATTGTCGCGGTACTCCTACAAAAGAATGAAGAAGGGTTCGAACAACCAATCACTTTTTTTAGCAAGAGCCTTAGAGACGCAGAACTGAAGTATGACATCATAGAAAAATAGGCGTACGCAATGGTAAAAGCATTAAAGGCATTCAGAACTTATGTACTACATTCAAAGATAATCGCGTACGTGCCTACCAGTTCTGTGAAAGATATATTGGTACAGCCAGACAACGACAAAAAAAGAGGGCGATGGCTCGCCAAAATCCAAGAATTTGATCTGGAAGTCAAACCGACCAAATTGATAAAAGGGCAAGGCCTGGCCAAACTCTTAGCTGAGTCGAATTTTAGAGCCCTAGATATCAATTGCCTGTAGGAAGGCGATGAAGACATGGACCTAAACAAGTTGAATAAGGAAACAAGTCCAAACAAGATCGAAGAAAAGTTCTTATCATCGGGCTGGTACAGAGACATAGTATTAATGTCATACCTACTAACTCTAAAATGCCCAAATGAGCTATCAACATCCAAAGCACGAACTTTAAAACTCCATGCTGTTAAATATTGTATCGCCGAAAGTTAGCTATATTGGAAAGATCCACTCGGTTTCCTGTTAGTCTGTTTAGTCGAATCAAAAACTCAGCGGGTTATAGACGAATTTCATGAGGGAGTCTATGGGGGGCATCACACGTGGAGAGCTACAGCTTACAAGATCTTGAGGGCTAGGTACTACTGGCCAAAACATTTTTCGGACGTCAATGCCAAAGTGCGTGCCTGCAACCCTTGTCAACTATTCGCAGGTAAACAGAATCTCTCGGCACTGCCTCTAGTTCCAATCAAAGCTGAAGCCCCATTTTAGCAATGGGGTCTAGACTTCATAGGCGAGATTAATCCCCATTCCAGTGCTCAACACAAGTGGATCTTAACAGTTACAAATTATTTTACTAAGTGGGCGGAATCCATTCCAACCAAAATGGCAACAGACTCGGTGGTAATCGATTTCTTAGAAAACAATATTTTGTCAAGATTCGGTTGTCCCCGAAAGATAGTTACTGACAATGCCCAGGCCTTTAAATCTATGGATATGATCAGCTTCTGTCAAAAGTATAACATCGTTCTTGTCCATTCCACAACATATTACCCCCAGGGGAACGGATTGGCCGAGTCTTCTAACAAGAGCCTGGTAAATATAATTAAGAAAGTATTGGATGAAAATAAAAGGTCTTGGCACGTACACTTAAAATACACATTATGGGAAAACTGCATAAGCACTAAAAGTTCTATCGGCATTTCACCTTTTCAAATGGTCTATGGGACAGATGTTGTTTTACCTATAAACCTAGCGCTACCAGTCATGAAGTTATGGCAAGATCAAAATGAAGAACCCAATCATGTAACCAGGAGAATTAATCAGCTGATTGAGGTTCAAAAGCATAGAGTCGAAGTTGATGAAAAGATGCAGAAGTACCAAGATGACATGAAGGCATTGTTCGACCGCAAAGCAAAGGACAGAGAATTACTCCCAAGTGATTTAGTGTTAAGATGGGATGCAAGGAAGGAAGAAGCAACAAAACATGGTAAATTTGACCACCTCTGGTATGGGCCATTTAGGGTCTCGTCTTTGGAAGGAAAAAATTCTTTCCTACTGGAAAATATAGATGGTGAAGTCCTCAATGCCCCTGTCAATGGGCGGTATCTAAAGCATTACATGACATAACAGTCGCCAGATTCAAAAAAAAAAAAAAAATTGAAAAAATGAAAAAAAATTAATTATTATATATAGTTTGTGTACATATATGTATTTTCATTTAAACATTGCTTTGATTTTCTTTTTTTTCGTTCAGGAACTTTCGACACATTTCAGATAAGATTCATATTTGCCTTTTACAGGATTCCAGCTGCACACGAAACAAGTAGGAGAAGTAAACTGAAAGTCGGTGTCGGAAATAAATCGGCATAAACAGGTGATACCTAAAGTAATTTAATAGTGTGCAAAGAAAGTGAAATAAAAAGGTAAAGATGAGATTTCTCAAAAGACATGTTATAAAGGACTGTTAAATAAAACCAAGGTAACACCATTCAAACTGCAACATCAATTGAACTGATAAATAACAGAGTTGTCTCTTGGTTTAACAATCTTTGAAAAAATTAAGATAATTTAAACGATTTACCCAATCTAAAAACAGTGAGTCAAAGTAAAGTATCCCCGAAAATATCTACAAGAGTCAGTTTTGAATTGATTGACCTCTGTATTTTCAGACAGCAAGTCACTACCTGGCATCCTTTCTATCTTCGGGTTTACATTTTAAAAAGTCATCATCTTTCTGGTTTCATGTACGAAGGGATAAAAGTTTTTCGTGTCAACCTCGTGAGCTTCAAAGCATATTGTGGAAAGAAAGCGGGTCTTCACAACTACTCGATCCCCTGCTAAGCGAAGGAACGTTTAGAGTGATCCTAACTTTACTAGGTCTTTCAACGCCATCGGAGGATTGAAGCTTGCTCAAATAGAATGCCCTTAAAAAGTTATTTTTCTTTTTCTCCCCAAGAACGAAGATGTTGTGAGGGTCAAGGGAAAGTTGGTACCGAGTAATCAAAGTAAGTTGACAGACCTATAATGCAAAATATTACACAGATATCATCCCTAATACAAACTGATTTCCCCCATATTCGCGTTCTAAAAAGAAAATTATAAGACAGGTGGTGAAAGGAAATTCAGAAATGATTGCCCCCACCTAGTCCGAGAGACGATGAAAGGAAATTCAGAAATGATTGCCCTCGTCTCAGCATTTAAATGCATAAATATATTCTGAAGTGGTGAAAGGAAATTCAGTAAAAAGGGGCCAGATAACTTCACCGGGGTACTGAACAGGCTCRCTGGCAGTGAAGCAATATCTGAGATATMTGTAAGGTTGTTATACATGAATATCACTCTACTCTGGTAACCAATCCTTTTTAAAACCTGATCCACATCCCAAATTCAGATGGGACTTCCCAATTAAAAACATATAATCTTATTCTTTTGATGCAAGCCGATAGCCGCAAGATCTGTTGGGACTCCCAGAATTGTTTCGATTGTCTTAAAGAAGACCTGAAATTAGTAGCGAGAAAGGGAAAGTTGTGAAAGGGACTACAGCTAAGTTTAAAAAGAGTATCTGATTTTGAAAGAGCTTTTCAAGGTAAAGAACGAAGTCTCTTTCCCCCTTCGACGCCCTATTCTCGAGAACCGTTTCGCTTGATTGAGCTATTAACTCCATTTACCAAATATTGGCACGTGGTCTACTATTCTTCCCGCCTCGTAGGAAGGCGGGATCCCTAGTTGGAGCCTATGTTGGAGCCGGCCTTGTTTTTCTAGCCCGTCACAAATTTCATTTTTAATGCTTGAAATCTAAAGATGGTTTTCATATTTTCCCTCTGAGATATCGAGATCTCTGAAGCTTTATCACGCGAGCAGCGATGATTATTATACTCTCGAAACGAGTCCTACCTTTCGTAAAAATGTTTCCTCTTTTGTTCTACTTCAGGATCTCGTAGGTCGGATACTATAAGCCATGTAGTTCACACGTCCCAAGCCATGAAACAGCGAAATCGTTTTAATATTTTACTCAAGACAGTAATGAGGGTAAAGTTTTCCCTAACCCATGATTAAACGTCGTCGGGGTTTCGCGCCTTGACGTTCGCCAAACCCAAAAATTTATTGTCATAGCCCCGATAGCCGAGAACATGAGGTCCTTATTTATGTAACCCATGTCAAGGTTAAAGGTAAAAGCTAAACCATGGTAAAATATTCTCTCGGCATTTCGCCACTCGGCGTTGTCCTTTTCGAAAGTTACATCGTCTAAACCCCGACTCGCAAAATCACGATGCGGTTATAACGTAATTAACTAATCACTCAATCCAAGATTATCTTCCCTTTTATTTAAGTCATGTTATCGCGATCTCGCAGTTTCGCAGCTGGGCATGTAAATCTCCCAGGAACTTATCTTTGAAGCTCCGAGTCGCGATATGGCGAATATAATAATTATAAAATTAATCAAGCCCCAAATCATGGTTACCTTTTATTAACCAAAATCGATCTTCGCGGTCTCGGGTGTTAGAGATTCAAAGTGTTAAAATAAAATCCCTGATATAACGAGTACCGAAATATTGATTAACGTTGGTAAAACTGGATTAATTAAGCTAAATTAAGACATATCCCGCATTTCGATGCTTGCATGATTCACGAGGTAGCCTTATTCTTTCTATACGCCAACTGACTTTTAAAACCGCCAAAATTTATGACATTAATGAGGAAATAGGGTAAATCGATAAATATAAGATCGGATTTTTATAGCAAAATTTGTTTCTAAATATGATTTGGCAGACTTGTTCTGAAAGGTGCCGAGTTTTCAAATGTATATAAGAGTTGTGGTTCATTATAACAAATGAATTTCATATTATGCAGAGCACATTATCTCTGAGAAGCTGACTTCTGTATGTATATGCATTTCTATCGCAGAAGAGCCAAAACGCAATCTCCAGCCATGGATCCGCGAAAAGCATCAAAGACAAATGTTGAGGTTTCGGGACAAGGCTCAGACAATTTCGTTGATACTTCGCCTCGAAGTATCAATTCGGTCATGAATTGGTCATTTGTTTCGGATGTTCTATAGGCAGAGTTGGTGGACTATTCCGACGACTCCAGCGACAACGAAAAAGATGATATAACCACCAAGTACAAAATAGTCATCCAATCTGGAATGCACAGAGTAGAAGCCAGGACACGGTTGCTTCCCTATTATGACATGGTTCGATGGGCATTATACCATGTAGACATACCGACCAGAACCATTGTGAACGAGCAGAAAGTCACCATCGGGACTTTCAGGCCAGAGCATCTGCAAGCCATGTATAAGTTGCCCACGACGTCCGACTACACATATGGCGTTGAATTCTTGGACGAGTTCAAGGAGAAGGAATGCGTACAGTATGATAAAACCATGTTCAGTTTAATAAAATACTGGGTTTCGAACACCGCGAAGTTCAGAGATGATACCCACGGCATATATTCAATCGCCTCTTTAGATCCACAGTACAAGTACGTTGCCATGATGACATGCAAGTTGTACGGGAAAGAGGACACCTCACATTTTTATCTTTCGTGGGTGCCTCTAATGTTTCGGGTCGCCGAAGGCAGTTCATTCAACTGGGCAAAAATGTTGTCCGATAGCTTGACCAGTCGGGTCATAGAGTATCGGGCGTAGAAGGATAACGAAAAGGCATCTTCATTCTTCATGTCTGCATACATTATGGACATCGTTTGTTTTTTGACACTGTTTCCCTTAATGAATTGGAGTTGGACTCTAGCAGAAGACGAACCCATACACGTTTATCATGCAAAATTATGGGAAAACAAAGCGAAAACTTTTGTGTATGAAATTTTTAACTGGGTGATGGTGCCCCTGCATGTCACCATTTTTGGTCACCCGCCACCCCGGATCTCGGACAGCATAGTAACGAATCTGAGAAGCATAGAAGACTGGTATGTAGAAGCAGAATTTTCATACCTCTGAGTTTTTGGGGCTTTGGTCCCTCCGCATGCATTTCCATTGCTCATTCCCAACAAGTTGGCTTGTCGTGAGGTCATTAGGCAAACAGTAATTGGTGGTGTAAGCAAAGAACTTAAAGGGTACTCGAAGAAGGTATGGTCATCTTTTCTTGTTCATTTGAATTCTTATTCTTTATTAGATTTCGGGCATGCCAAAGTTGAGGTGACATCCCTGGAAGACTTAAATTTGGTCTCCATTGAATACAAGAATCACGATCCGCAAAGGGTCGTGAGCAATCACTTGGCCAGTTGCGGGCTCAAGAGATTTGAGCATGAGAATTCACCCTCACATGACATTTTTCGAGGCGCAAGGTCCTATGCCGAGATTCTGGCTCGGATACAAACCTTGGCACCCGAGGAAAGAGTCGATGTTCTGAAGTCCCAGGAACATCGACGAAGTTGTCTTCCCGCAGTGTTGTGAGGTGAGGGTCTGAGTACATCGGAGGCGAAACAGAAAGATGTCGAAGGCTCTAAGGATGCGACTCCTAATCAAGGAAAACACCAGGATGAAGGGGAGAAAACTACGAGTCCGGAAGCAGAGATAAAGACTCCTGACCCGCCGAAGAAGCAGAGTTCGATCGCTACTCCAGGAAAATCAGAGAAGCAGATCGGAGAACCTATCACATCAGTTACCCCCTTGCAGTCTACGCAGGGAAATATCGATGCAGGATGGATATTCAATGAAGAGTTGAGGCCCATAAGGGTAGAAGAACTCCCTCCGAATGATTTTTTCTTCGATAAGAAGAGAAAGGCAGTAGTAAAAAGGGAATTCTATCAGGAAGAAGAGTCAACTGCCAATAAATATAAAGTTATAACTGATGGAAAGGACAATAAGAATGAGCAATTCGCTACTGAAATAGCAGGGACACTAGGAGCATATGCCTCGGCAAATCAGTTTTCAGTCAGGCTCTTAAAAAACCAACTTAAAATAAAAAATCACCTCATTAGGACCCTTGAAGCCAGACTGGCCACAGCAACAGAGACTGCTAAAGACCAAGCGAGCATAGGAATAGAGCAGGCCAGGTTGGTCGATAAAAACGAGATAGAGCTACTCAAAACTAAGCTCGAGCAAGCACAGCTGGTGGTCCGGGATGGTCATATGCAAGCGAGCCAGCAAAGGGATTTGATCGAACAACTACAGGGTAGGGTGGAGATCTTCGAGAACAGAATGATAAACATCGAGATGTTCAAATCCCAGGCGATCGATATTCGGAGCAGAGTCTCTGCGGCACAGTGAAATTTGCTCACCAAGGTAGAAGCGATCTGGGACAACTATTTTCTAGTCAACCAGGTTTCGGAGAACTTATCTACTAGATAAAGGGAAGTTGAAGTAGTTCAGTTCACCTTCCAAGAGGCTATGATAGCCACAAACAATAGGGTTTCAGAAATTACTCCCAGGTTCACCATTTCAGAGAAAACCAGAGGAAACATTCTATTAAAAGAATGGGAGCATAACATCGCTGAAGTAAAGCAGCAAGCCAAAAAGATAACCAATTCCTTAGAAGAGGCCTTTAGTTCTATAGAGGGCGATATGCTAGGCATTGACAGGGGAGGTAATGCTAAGACGTTGATGCAAATGAATGTGGCAAAAATCTCACTTGATCTGAAGGAAAAAGAGGAGAGAGATTCGGCCGATATTTACCAGCTGACTATGGTGGACATAGTCCAAATAGACAAATGCATGATTAGACCCAGCGCACAATGATGCGCCATCGACATCATGGACGGACAGATGGAAGACAGGCTGCCGCAGTTAGCCCGAGAATGTTACTTCTTTGAAGCCAGCTGTCAAGCGGAACCATCGCGGCTGATATCTCAACTGGTTGAAAGATGTCTCGCCTACATCGAGCACGCGCGAGGACAAACGTCTGGCACCAAGTGAAGATGGAGAAGAAGAAATGGAGCGATTGCTCTCCTCCCTGTCATAACCGAAATATTGTGAGTATTGAGATTCTATCTTATTTGTAAAATTGTATAAATACACCACAGAAAGAAAAGAAAAAGGGCTGGACCTTTTTGTGTCGATTGTAACAGAGTTTTTTACATTTTGAGAGTTAATACAAAGCAAATCTGAAGATTCTCAATTCCATCAAGACTGTGTTATGAGTTTGTTTTCTTGTATCTCTTACTTCATTTCATTTCATATTCTTAACTGATGAATTCTTCGTTATAATTTAGTACGACCACTACTATAGCGAATGAATTTTGGTTTTCTGTAGTTGTTTATTGTTTTTCCTCTGTACCAGCTATCAGCGGGAGTAAGACCACTCCACACTTTCAGAATTCTACACATATTCTTTGCATACATCGGGTTATTTCTTTACAGTTTTCCTCTTCTGTTTATACGTGAGATTCGCCCTTGATAGGAGCCTTACATCATAGACAGCTAAATGTTTTTCTCCCACCTCATACATTTTATTAAGATATAACTCAGTTATGGGAAAGAGCCTTTGATCTGCACTCCGTTTCTTTTTCGAAATTATAAATTCTCTTTTATACGACCAAATTGAGACAGCACTTAATTCCTCCCTAGAGTTTTTGTTATTTTACTGTTCCTCCATGACTGTCCCTATACAAACACAGCCTAATATCAAACCGGGATTATCGAATCAAACACACATCGCCTTAAACCTTTTCGACACTGTTCTTAAAACAGCCACTACCCGTGTTGAACTCAAACATTCATGGGCAGCCATTGAACATGATATAACTATCCAGGAACAGTTGGAAGCTAGACAATGCCAACATAGAAATTTTCCTTAGTTTCCCTTGTCGAAGGTTGACGTTTCTCTCTTCTACACCTTTTACCCACTTTCGGATGCCTAGACACTGTACTTCTAAGCCTTAAGTACAGACTCTGGAACGACAGGAGACATTGTACTAGACTTAGGATCCAAAGTGAATGTGCTACCAAAGAAGACATGGCAATGTATGGGAGAGCCAACACTGGGATACTCAAATGTCCAATTAAAACTAGAAAATTAGCATAGAGTCCTACCAATAGGTAGAATGAAAGTAGTGATAATAGATCTTGATGGAGAGCGCACTAAAGAAGATTTTGAAGTCATTGAAATAGTAGACTGCACAACACCTTTCCCAACATTTCTTTTTTTGGATTGTGCGTTTGACAACCAGGCCATAATCAATTTGAAAACCAGGAAAATGACATTTGAATCCGGAGAATGCAGGGTCATAGCACCACTAGATCCATCGGAAGGGGAGAGGTTCATATAACCCACTTGCCTGGACTTAGAGGAGATCGGCTAGTTGTATAGAACAATTGTGCGTGATGAGGATTACATAAACCCAACTGCATATGGGGTACTCAGTTGGTGGATCATTACTTCATGCGCAACTGACTCAGACACCGGGTTAGAAAACTGGCAGCAGAGACTACATGAAGTATCCACGCAAAGATTTATAAGAATAGACCGCGCAGTAAGATGGGTAGGCATAGAAATCAAAGAACCACCCAGTTTCCATGGACGTAATGACTTGAAAACATTCTTGACACAATATGAAGATGAAATATTAGAAAACAAGCGACTATTAGAACTTGAATTAGCACTCAAGGCCACACCCGCAAGATGGTGGGTCACACATAAAGAGACCATCACAGACTGGTATCAATGTAAGCAACTACTACGCATAAGGTTTGGCACAGAACAGGAATACAACCACCAACAGAAATATGAAGGACAAGAAGCACCAGCGAAACACTTGGTGAAGTGAAAAAATTTGTGGACAATGACACCACCGGAGGAATGGCCTCATCACTTCATACATACTTTAAAGGGCATAGCAGCAAACTCGTATACAGACCAGGAATTGCGCAAAGGAACTACAACATGGAGGAAATTGCAACAGAACTTCACAATCACTTTCTCATTCGAGCATGAGAACCCCAACATAGACGTATCCGTCAAACGAATCAGAGGAGTAATATTCATCAAAGAAACATAAATAGAATTTATCACAGAAGGGAAACAGCGAAATAAATAGACAGTCAAGGAACTACTGTCATGTAACCATGTACAAGAGGAAGCACCAGATGAAGATGATCTGCGCAATATTCAAATCGAAGAAGTAGAAGGTGAAAGAGTGTGGAAGGACCACCCATAGATAAGAAGTCATTTCCATGCCAATAAAGGTAAAGAAAGTTAACATCGGGATAGTTGAGCAGCCCAAAATGGCCATCATTGGATATTACTGGGATGAGAAAACAGTAGAGAGCATCACAGAATTGTTGCGTGAATATAACGAGATTTTTCCCACAACATTCACAGAGATGAAGGGTATAGCCAGAGAATTAGGAGAGATGAATATATCACTCATACCTGAAGCGAGACCTATTAGACAGTAACCCTACAGACTGAACCCCATATATAAACAGAAATTTAAAGATGAGATCGACAGGATGCTCGAAGTCAGTATCATCGAACCAGTTGAGGAATCAGAATGGATAAGCCCGATGGTAGTACAGGACAAGAAACAAGAAAGAGGGATCAGGATATGCGTTGACTTGAGGAAGTTGAATGAGGCATGCCTACACGACTTATTCCCTACACCGTTCACGGATGAAGTGTTAGAGAATGTGGGGGTACGTGAAGCTTACTCATTCATTGATGGATTATTAGGCTACCATCAAATTAAGATAGCACAGGAAGACATACACAAGACCATGTTTGCGAAGGAATGGGGATCTTATCAGTACACAGTCATGCCGTTTGGACTAAAGAATGCACCCGCAATGTTCTCCAGAGTGGTCATCGCAGCATTTAAGGAATTTATCCATCAGTTTCCTGAAGTATACCTGGATGACTGGACATTTTATAGTCTGTTGAAAAACCATGTGGAAGTGTTACGAATGATGTTAGAGAGATGTAGACAATGCCAGATATCACTGAACATCAAGAAATGCATATTCGGAACACCATTTGGGATACTATTGGGCCATATAGTATGAAAACAAGGCTTGTTAATGGATTCGGCCAAGATCGCAGTCATTGTTAACTTACCAACACCAAAAATAGTCTGTCATCTAAGAGAAACCTTAGGGAACACAGGATACTATAGGAAATTCATCAAAGGGTATGCGCAGATCACAACACCACTGGAAAAAATATTAAGGAAGGATACAAAGTATCAATGGAATGATGAGTGTCAACACAGTCTGGATAACATGAAGGAAAAGATGGTTTCTGCACCAATACTAGTATTTCCAAACTGGGAAAAGACATTCCATGTGCATGTATATGCATCAGCGATAGCATTGGGAGCTATCTTAGCGCAACCAGGAGCAGGAGACTTGGATCACCTGATAGTGTTTACAAGCAGAAAGTTATCAGACTCGGAACAGAATTATAACATGACAGAAAGAGAAGGCATGGCCATGGTCTATGCACTGCATAAGTTCAGACATTACCTATTGGGAAAACACTTTAATATGTTTACAAATCACTCAGCCCTGAAATACCTAGTCAACAAGCCAGTTTGGGGGGGAGAATTTGTCGATTGTTACTGCTATTTCAAGAATTTGATTTTGAAGTAATATTCAAACCAGGAAAACTGAATGCAGGACCTGACCACCTTTCCAAGGTCACAAATAGATAAGAACCTACAAATTTAGAAGACAACTTTCCGGATGCACAGTTATTCTCAGTATATATTGTTGATGACTACCTCGCAGAGATCATCCAGTACTTGAGAACAGGTACTTTGCTGCAAGAATATACCACCGCGTAGAAGAAGAACCTGGTAGTCTATGCATCCGACTATCAACTGATCGCAAGACACCTATACAAGATGGGCACAGACAACATCTTGTGAAGGTACGTGTTAGAGCATGAACGACCAAGAATTTTAGCAGAAGCCCATAAGGGAATCGCAGGAGGGAACTATGAAGGAAAAGCTACCGTGCAGAAAGTACTACGCATAGGACTATGGTGGCCAATGATTCACGGGGACTCGAAAGAATACTTTCATAGATGCGATGTTTGTCAAAGGGTAGGCAAACCCAACAAAACGGATGCGATGCCATTATGACCACAAGTAACATTACAGGAATTTGACAAATGGGCAATAGACTTTGTGCGACCAACTAACCCACTAGCTAAAAGGACAGGGGCAAGATACATTATCATCGCGATGGAATACCTAACAATATGGGTGGAAGTCACACCAATAAAATATTGTAGCACAGAGACAGTTGCACACTTCTTGTTTGAAAACGTAATCACTAGATTTGGGTGCCCAAGAGTTTTGATGAGTGACCAAGGCACACACTTCGTAAACAACACCATCCATGCGATGACTGAAGAGTTTGAAGTTCATCACCAAAATAGCACACCGTATCATCCACGGGCGAATGGTAGAGTAGAAGCCTTCAACAAAATTTTGGAGAACACACTGACAAAGATCTGTAACGTCAACAGAGACGACTGGGACCTCAAAGTACCAGCATTATTATGGGCGTGTAGGACCATATGAAAAACGTTGACAGGGCACACACCATTCAAACTAGTCTATGCCCAAGAAGCAATAGTGCCATTAGAATTTTTAGTACCCAGCTTACACATCGTAGCTATCACACAAATGACAGAACGAGGCACAGTACAGGAAAGAATGAATTATTTATTGTCAATGGAGGAATACCGAATCCTGGCAGGATTCCATCAACAAGTGCAGAAAGCAAGATACCAATCTTGAAACGATCGACACATCAAGAAGAAAATGTTCAAGGAATGAGATCTAGTACTGCTCTACAACAGCAAGTCGTTTCAGCACTCGATGAATCTTAGAATGCATTAGTTAGGACCATACGAGGTAAAAAAATTCACGGACGGACGAGTTGTACATTTAAGAGATTTAGCAGGCATAGAACTCAGAGGAATGATAAATGGGAGTCGACTGAAGTTGTACAAGGACAGTCAACCACCCATCACGAAGTAAAAAAAAAAATTAAAATCAAAAAGAGAACAAAAAGGAAACAAGATTAAAAAGCACACAACATGCCAGAGATAGAAAGGCCACATGACATTCGAAACACAAATTGGAAAAAGGAATGAACAATGGTTACATACAAAGGGAAAACAAGCGGGAAATGGAAAGTTAACAAAAGCAGTATGATAGGACAACACTAAGCGGAATTAAAGCACGACAAGGACCGATGGGACATCACATTAAACGCGCCAATGGGAGATGGAAAAGAAAACGTAATGTAAAGTATGAAACTGCTGCAGATGCATTGAACCCATAGTTATGATGCATTAAACGCATAATGGATGAATCATCCTCGACAAGCTTTGTGACAAGCTCATACAACACGCGAGCATGGGAGAAACTAGTCTATTTGTGAAAGGAAAACGGAGAGAGAGTAATAGCAGCTAGAACAAATAGAACGCGACCATATAGCTCACCGAAGTTATTAGAACTCAGCAAACATTTGACAGTCACCACAATGGCACCATTGAAGCCAACAGAACCAATCTAGACAGCCAAACCGACCAGGGTTCAAACTAGGTCACGAGGACTGCTTGAAGAAAATGAACAGTAGCAGTCGAAGATCGTCAAAATCGAAGAAATCCCATCCCCAGAGAAAATACCGGTCAACTCTACACCGATACTAGAAGAGATTCAGTAGCCACAAGAAGAGGCCATGAAAGTGGATATTCTAGTAGCAGCGTAGGTGTCTCAGAATGAGGAAGTGGAAACACAACAGGAAGTGCAACCAGAAAGCACTGAAGCATCCCTGGAAATTAACGAAACGGCACAAAATCTAGAAGCAATGATGCAACCAGACGAGTCACAAATGACCATCTCAGGTCAACCAGCAGAGGAGACCACTGCAAATGCCTCGGCTTGGCCAGAATGGTTGATGGGGGAACAACCGAAAGTTGTTGTAACTTCAAACCAGCCACCGCATCAGGAAGACAGAGTTCAGATACCGATCTCACCCTGCAAGAAACCTGTAGCAGAAATTGTTCTACCACGTATACCAGCTGGAGTACAAGTAGAACCAGAGCTACTGGGTCATGTTGGGAAGCTCAAATATTTAGACCATGACGTATCAAACGAAACCAAGTTCCTGCAACTAGCACAGAGGGTCTTTATGCATACCATAGGCATAACCCGACTTGGAGAAATGATCAACCAGCCACACCAATGGGCAGCTAGGCTGGACATAACAATAATCTTAGGTTTGCTAAAGCTACCACATTTTGGCAGAGGCCAGTACACTACAGCATGAGTCAAGCAGTTGTTAGTATTCACACATGGAGGGGACATATGGCTGGACAAACCCGTCCCCATAAATGTTGACCTTATCGCACAAATCACGGGGTTACCAACTTGGGGTATGGATCACGCGTTGATTCTGGATGAAAAATCCAAGGAGAAAGCGTTGGCAGAAGAAATGAAAAATAAATATGGCACCGACAGGGGAACAAAGGGCATCATGATCAAACACATCAACAACACAGCCACACAATTGGGCACAAAGATCTTGGCTTCAAATTGCTCAGAAAATGCCACAAAGACGAAGTACCAGCAGGAGTCATTGCAGTTGCAGCTGAGTGCGAAGAAGGCACCTCTATGAGCTGGGTGCCATATTTATTGAACTTATTTCAAGAGGATTGCAAGGATGCGCAGGACCTAGGAATAGAGTTCCATTACTCGTGGCTTATTACCCTAATAGTCTTCATGGGATGGAGAGAACCAGGGTATGTGATTTTTTGTACCAGACCATAGCCAGCGGGAATGAGATACCTATTACTGATATATGGGCCACAGGCCAGGCATAATAGGTCGAACGGAATCATATTATAAGTATGCCTATGGGATATACATGAAGCTATCAGTCAATCATGGAGAATAACACCTGAGGCTATCGCGCGATATGCGGGCATCGCCAACTTCCGGGCCACACGCCAAACAATGTGGATATAACCAAGGAAGGATCTAGATAAATAGTGGCTACAAATGTGCTACTGCATCAAAGAGGGTGATATCGACATGGTCATCAATGAATGGCCTGATGAATGGAGGATCCTAGCCATTACCCAGGAAACGCAGCCTCCGAAAATCCAAGTTCCCAAGAAACCAAGAACAGGCCAAGGCAAGCCGATTCAGGCAGAAGAAGGGTCAAACAATATAGGAACCCATAAGGGCTAGAAAGAGACCACAAATTCGAACAATGGACAGCCGAAACAAGCTAAAGGAGTGCAGGAGACCACCCAAATCCAATCACATAGAAACCAGGGGGAAATAAGAGACCAGTCGCGCAGACAGGATGCGTGCACAAGAAATCAAAGGCGCAACGAGCATCGCCAGACTATATGAACATGGAGGATGATGGGGAAATGATCGCCAGAATGGTCCAGGATTGCCTAGCAGAATATTTCGATCATGTAGCACATCACAGGGATAAAATGCAAAAAGAGCTGACAGAAATGGGACTGTTCCTCAAGAAATTTGGGGAAACACACACAGCAAGTAGCAACATATGCATAGAGCCATCGATAATGAAAACCAAATAAAGAGTGGAGGTAGAATAACAAGACCCATTCCACTCTATGCCACATGCAAATGCAATGATTTACATCAAACCTAGCATGTTGTGCATGGATGAAATCGTGGGGCAGACACCCTTGAAGGATTTGGACCACATCCAATTGGTCTTGACACGGATGCCATCAAGGGCACTTCACAAATTGCAGGTTAGCATCGACCATGAGGTACAGTCTCGTGCACATAAAAACTTAGTTGAGCTACAGCAATCAACAAAGAAGCGGGAGGCACTGGAAAAATTTTGTGAGAAGGCCAAGCTCGAGACTTAGGAGGAAAAAGAACGCAAGAACGAACTGGAACAAAGAGTGGGGGGAATTTTTGAGAAAACCCCAAGCACCGCGCAAGGAAATGAACTCCCAGTAGCAGGAAAGAATGACCATATTGTGCAAGAAATTGATCAGTATCATAAGGAGATTGAGAAGCTCTACGAACAGCTCACACCAACCACTCCACCGGCAGTGAAGGAGCAAAGGAAGTAGGAAGCAACAGCGTAGCTGGAGGAGATAGAACAGCAAGTTAGCACAGCAGCTGAATTGTTTGATAAATAAGTGCAACTTTGGACAAGGTTGGAGGAGGATCCACAGGTCCAACGTTGGGACATGGAAGAGAAAAGGATCAATGTAGCGATCCAAGAACTCAAACAAAGGGAGAAGACCATACCAATTCTAGAATGAGTCAAAGTGACGTGGGAGATGAAGAAGATGCAGGTAGAACTTATCACTGCACAAACATAGAAATAGGAGCGTCAGGCTCAAAATAGAGTCACTACAGGAATGGGTAGCAGAAGTACTCGCACAAGTAGAAGGAGATAAAAAACAGATAACACAAATCTAGGCCGAATGTGCAGGATTTTTGAGCGATGAAGTGGCAGTTCAGGTAGTAGACATCATCAAGGAGAAGACCGCGCAGGCACTGACAAAAGAAACAGAGCTCAACGAAAAGTTCCAGACGATCACCAAGGAGATCGAAGAAGCTCAAAAGGATTAGGTGACTCGGGACGAGTCACATGTCAGTGTTGGGGGCCTGTTGGCAACAGGCCAAAGTGGAAAGAAGGATGATCGTGGGAAAGAAAGCGTGCAGAAACAGAAGTAACAACTGGAAGGTAACACAACACGCGTGCATGCAAGAAAGTGTGCACAAGGAAAGTGACATCTGGAGGAAGAACACCACGCACGCATGGGAGGAAGACCTAACGTCAGTAGGTTTAGGGTTTTTCTAATACATTGTAAATGGATGAAGAGCCCAATATATATAAATAGAGATACGCAGGTATCATATAGGGGTTGGTTCTCTTTTTGTATTAGTTTGGATTTTGTAATATTCCATCGCAATATGTACGACTTGATGCGTTATGTAATAGTGTTATGAACCATTTTTGTAAGCTATTGAGCTAAGAATAGAGGAGAGAATGAAGATCTAATGATTAGATTGCAGTCTATGGAGCCTGGTGCGATCTAGTTCACCTCATACAGATCTTAACCATCTGAGGAGAATTGTAAGTGTGTGGCGCTGGAGATGCAGAATTACCATATTAAAAGAGCCAAGAGCCAAATCTTTATGGACGTATCCTAGGAGGGGGTGAACCACGGTAATATCTGTGTAATGTGATGAATGCATGTACATATTTGTTTTCTTTCAGCAGTTAGTTGTTATGCTTAATGAATGATTTAATATATTGTTATGAAATACGATTGTGTTGTTCAGGAATTAAAATGTGAGAGATAAATACACACCTATGAATAATAGTATATTGTAATCACAATTCATAGTATATGGCTCTGAATAATAAACCCATATCTCATAATCAATCCTAGGCTATAAACACCTAAGTCTTACAGCCACCCATTTAAAGCTATCTCAGGTGATACTGAGCAGTGCACTCTGTGTACCATTTTGCCTTCTAGTTTACTGGGAGGGCTGATAGATTTAGAGGCTTTGTTGGAAACCCAAAAGACATTAACCCTGGGTCAATAACTCAGACAATAAAGCAGAGTAGATAAAACCAACAGTTCTAAACTCCTTTAGGGATTTTACTAAGGCGTATACTTGCTTCTCCATAATTTTGTACCTTAGTGGAGAATCCCTCGGCGTCTTGTTGAAATAGGCTATAGGCTTCTCAAAGTTCTGATCGTCTTTCTGTAACAACACGTCGGAAATGGTATGCTCCGAGGCGAATGAAAACAAGATGAATTCTTTCGTGAAGTTCAGGATGGCCATCGTGGGAGCTTTAGTCAGTACTACCTTGATATCTTCAAATGATTTCCTAGATTTCAGGTTCCACTTGATCTCGTTCCCCTTTCTGAGCATGCATGTGATATGTTTTATAATTTCTGTCAGGTTCGGGATGAATCTTCTCAAGAAATTTACTTTTCCCAGGAAGGATTGTACTTCCTTCTTAATGCGTGGAGTGCCAATTTTCAGGATTCTTTCAACCCTATTGGGTTCTATCTTAATACCCTCCTTTGAGATTATGTACCCCAATATCTTACCTTCTTGCATCCAAAAATGTGACTTTTTTGGATTCAAACATATGTCGAATTTCCTGCATTTCTGGAAGACTTTCTTCAAATGCTTGAGGTGTTGTTCGTTAGATTCAAAGTACATTGTGATGTCATCTAGATAGATCACGATAGACTTATCCTTTTTGTCAGCAAATTCTATGTCCATCACCCTCTGGAAGGTATCTCCAGCGTTCATCACGCAGAAAGGCATATTAGCATACATGAACGTTCCCCATGGTGTTGTAAAAGTCATCTTCTCCATGTCATCCGAGTGTACCATGATCTTATTATAACCTAAAAAATCATTCAGCATGGACAACTTCTGGGACCCCACTACATTTTTCAGAATATAATCCATTTTAGGGAGTGAGTAGTGTTCCTTAAAGGACACCTTGTTCAAGTTTTGAAAATCCACACACAATATTATTTCGTTTCTCTTTTTTCTTACAGGCACCAGGTTGGCAACCCATTTTGAAAACCTCAAAGAAACGATAATTTTAGCTTCAAAAATTTTTTTACCTCCTTTTCGATTAGTAGCAGCAACAGGGGATTTATCCATCTCATCTTTTGTTTGAAATGCCTCTGGTCTTCTTTGAGAGGAATGACATGATAAATCACTTTGGTGTCTTAAACCTTTAATTCGTCACAACCCCAAGCGAAAACGTCCGGGAAATCCTTCATGAGCTTGACGTAATCTTGTTTGGCCTCTGGACTGAGCATTTTCAACAATCTGATTATTTTCGGGTTCTCCTGAGTCCCAATGTTGTAATGTTCGACATCCTCATCGTTTGCAATGATCTTGGGATTTCTACCCACATCATTTTCGTCGAACAGATTTTCCAAGGGAACTAGCCCCTTTGGGATGATGTTATTTTTCAATTGTACTATGTCCCTTCCCACTATCTTCTTCTGGAAAGGGTCATCATCACTGCGCGCATATGCACTCCCATATTCGTCGCAACAGAATTTGTCATCAATGTTTATGTTAGCGAACTCGTTGCTCATTTGGAGAAATATCTCCACCTGTTTGTCGTCCTCAAACACCTGCCAATATTTGATATTATCTGACACTGTCAGCCTGTGTTTGACTTTGATCTCGTATTTTCTATTGGGAAAGATGGGAAATTTAAAAACTGAGGCCGAGGTGGCCAATTCATCGACAATTTGATTTTTCCCCCTCGGGATATCCAATAGATTATACTCCGAGAATTCTTCGAGGAGGTCCAGCACCAAGTTCTTGTA
Source organism: Picea sitchensis (assembly GCA_010110895.2). Lineage (NCBI taxonomy): Eukaryota > Viridiplantae > Streptophyta > Pinopsida > Pinales > Pinaceae > Picea > Picea sitchensis. The sequence goes on from SNQJ01S0016720.1 coordinate 51,894, forward strand.
TGCTCTCAGCTTGGGGTGTTTGGATTGATATATGCTCTTCACTTGGTTTATAACCAGCTCGGAGTCCCCATGCATTTCTATCCTCTTTGTGCCCAATTATTTCAAAACATTTAGGCCCAAAATCGATGCCTCATACGCGGCCATGTTATTTGTACAGTCGAAAGCGAGCTTGTATGAGCAGAGTTTTGTGCCCACCTTGGGAGGGCTTGTCCATACATTGACCCCTACCCCTTCTTTGCTGATAGCATTGTTGAAAATCATGTTCCATATCTTGTTTTCCATGCGATTCTTCAGTTCAGCGCACTCTATTGCTCATCACACAGCTTTATCATCGGCGGTCATGATGATTGTCGGCTCTTCCTCTTCAAAGCTCAGGTCATTGTAGAATATGGAGGAACCGACCTCAGTTTTGATGAATTATATAGGGTGGTTATTTGGTTGTGTCTTACTGCTTACCATGTACTTCAGTAGTACTTCTCTATATAACCGCCTCTCCTGGCCAAAGATAGGAATGGTAGCATATGACATGTCCATTTGCAAAGTTCCCTTTCATTTCACAGCCCATGACCTAGATAACAACATTCCAAACTTAAGGGGTATATCGGCCACAACCATGTCCATAACCATGTTCTTTGAAGTAATTTTGGCCAGCGACACGACCAATTATTTCATGAGTCCCAGACATTTGAATTTTCTCGAATCGAAAGAAAAAAGGTCCTTATGTGGCCTGGTGATGTCCAAACCCATCTCTTCCATGATCACATTTGGCATGAGGTTGTGTGATGCGCCTGAATCCAACATGGCATTATGCAGGGTCATGTCATGGAATTTGAGACTGACATAGAATGGGGGAACATCCTGAGTATCACTTATCTCCTCAACACACGGACCAAATAAAATAGCAGGGTGATTGTCCTGGATGTTCAAAGTGTCGGGGGTTTCTCCCATTTTTATAATTTTAATAATATGCTCCCCATAGTCGCCCTTTTTTAGAAGTTCGTTGAACAGGACATAGATTTTGATCTTGGCCATTTCGTTCTCAAAGTTAAAGGGGGGAGAGACCTTTTCTACCTCTTTGTCGTGCGTTTCTCGGCTTGTCTCCGGTGCATTCTTCAGGGCCTCCTTCTTTGACTTTGCCTTTTCAGTCGCATCCTTGGTCGGGTTCTCTAGCTTCGGGTGGCTTGTGGAAGGAGCATCCGCTGAAGGTTTCCTTATGGGATTTGTCTGCTAAGTTTCAATAGGCACTTTCTTGATCCTGAGGTTGTATTGTTTCTGAAATTGCATGATGGTGTTGTGATAACCCTTCCTGAATGTCATCTGTCTCGAGCATAATATCGTCATTTTCACTCATGTATTGATCATGTTCTTCCTTTGTCAAAAACACACATGTGTTTTTTTCATCACAGAAATGAATTTGGTTTTGGAACATCTGATCAAAATCCTCGTGTGCGTAATTATTTTGGAATGGAGGTCTTGTTTGTTGGTCACCCTGTTCTCTCAGCTCCCTCTATCTGATCTAAGGGACCTGGCCCCTTCTGAGTTTCTTATTTTTAGGATGGGGGTCATGTTGTTCTCAGGAAACAGGCTTGTTTCCCATGGACATTATTTCCATCAATTTCTCCATCGTCTTCATCATTAAGTCGAATTTGTCATCTGAGGACCGAGATGTCGATGGTTGCGCATACCCTTGGGGTTTCTTATCACCTCCGTTGAATCTCTGTTTGATCTTCCCTGATTCCATTAGATTTACCTCGACCTCGATTGCGTCGCTCATCATGGCATCTAGATTTGTTTATCTCCTTTCTCTCACCAGCAAGGAGAAATCGTTGTCGAAGGAATCAACGTATTGTAGTTGCGCAACCTTGGGAGGTGGTTGGACTTCTACGGGAATTGAGTTATACACCCTCATGAAACGGGATGATAATTCTTGCATTGTCTCCTCCAGCACCCTCTTTATGTTATTATACTGTGTTAGCAACTGCAAGGGGTTCTTCATGTCTCCCCATCTAGTAATGAAAGATGTTTTGAATGCAGCGAAGTCTTGAATTCTTGTTGTTGGGAGGGATTTGAACCACTTCCTCACCTCCCCCAAAAGAATCTGCGTGAAGAATCTCATTTTCACGTCTGCATAGTCTACCTCCTCTAGGTTGACGAAATCATTGAACCAATCCAGATGCTTTTGGGCTGAAACGTTCCTTCAGCATCGTAGAGCTTGATCCTCTAGCTGTAATTCTAGAGAAAATCATGTAGTTGGGATGGCAGAATGAGGGGGACGAATATAGCGTCCATCCCTCTAGGAGGGTTAGGGATTTGGGGGATGTTCTTAGGTATCAGAGCTTGAAACCTCTTCTGGTCGAAAAATATATAATCCAAACTGGTTTCCAACTTAGACATGAATAGGGTTTGCTCAAATAAGGTGTCAAAATCAAGGTCGTCAATGCTTTGTGCATTGTCTTTTGGTAAGGATAGGCTTTTGTCCAGGTAATAGAACAGGTCTGGCGCTTGCTCCCTAGTCCTACGCGGAAGTTTCTCGGGGTCAAACACAGGCTCTATAGGGTTTGGGTCAGGATTTTCTTTGGTATAGATCGTCTTCAGAGTAAGAGTTACTGAATCACACTACTTTGTGCTACTAGTATTTTTGGCTGGATTTGCCAGAGTAAAGGTTTCATCCAATATAGATGTTTGTCCCTCTGTTACCCTCAGGGGTCAAAACTATAACTTTATTCATTCTCCCATGGAAAATTTATTCAATTTTGTCCCTAGCAGTAGTGCCAGAACATTATCTCTCTGAAAACTTTGTTCGGCTAAGAAACGAATGACAGAGGAAACCTACAAACCAAATTTCAAACCCAAAACTAGCCTTTCAGACCTGGAGAGGGATCTCTCAGGAGACACTGTGTCGGTATAGGATATAGCTTTAATTTGTCGGTTATATTTAACACCTTTGAATAATAAGTTTTGGTTCTATTGGCGAAAGAGAGTAAGACCTCGGGTTATAGATTCAATTTAAGAAAACGATAGAAACAAATGAATCGATGACTGAACTTGAGAGGATAAAGGCTAAGTAAGCAAAAGTTTTAAGTTTAAAATCATTGTGTGTGGCGAGGAGAAAAACACATGGAGCAAATCGAATCACCGTTGAGAATGAATTTAGAGTTAACTTAGAGGAAAGATGGCTTGTCTGAATGGCGTGAATCCCAGGGCATTGCGTAGTGAATCCTAGGTTCGAAATTACGTTTTGATTCAGGCATAAATAAATATGAATAAATAATACATGAAGTACGTACGCAAAGAGAAAAAACAATACATACAACTGCTACAATTAGAATCTTTTCATCAAATCTTCATGACTTTTGCATTAAATTTCGATCGAGCTCAAACTACATTCAATAGTCATTGTCTACACTAGTTTTTCCAACCAACCTGACTTACATTGAAAAGATAAAATATATATGCGAGGGCACCACTTGGGCTACTCTGTTCCCTAGCTACTATCCCTAGAGTTTAGGAAACTGACTGATCTCCGTTAAATGACTTTTCGCATGGCGCCTTTCAAGAAATAGAAACCAACTGTATTCGGTCGCATCATAACCTCTTTTCTTTGCCACGAGGATTTTGTTATCAGCAAGGTCTCGTCATGGGGAGAGAGATGTTTCATTGTCTTCCTTAGACAGGATATCTGAATGATCAAGTGCTATGTCAGACTCTCGTCATCCACTATAATGGCCTTGATTTCTTTCGCGTACTCATTTTTTGGGGTGTGTATGTGTCGAGTGGCCACTGACTATCGCAGTCATTACCAAAATGATAAGATTGTCTAAGGGTGACACCTTCTTCAAAACTATCAAAATCCGCACCATGTTTGAGAATACAAGAATGAACTCAATTAATCTTGTTTCTTCTACGTGGTGGCAAGAGCTACGCGGATTTTCTCCCCGACCGCTTCACATTCTATGAAGTGCTTTGTATTCCTTACTTCCGACATCCTATGTGATTCATGCAGCTATACGATTGTATCTTGCGCATCTCTAAGTTGTCTCTTAAGCCACGTCATGTTTCCTTCGTGGCCTTGTGACGTTGACACTTCAAGGGTCTTCGCTGCTAGTTGTCATCTTAGTTCCCTATTTTTCTGGTAAAGCTCGGCGATAGCGAGCTGCGCTTGCTTTAGTTGTTGAGACAAATCTCGAACATCTATGCCTCTGGGATATTTCCTCCTCATTCTTCTCTAGCTTTCTCGACTTGTACCTTTGATAGGTTCCAGCTGAATAGCACACATAAGTAATTCTTCGGCAGCCGACCTTGTGTGCGGTTCGCTCAAGACTTGGGTTTCTCCAGTTTCCTTGTTCTTCTTTGTCCCTCCCCTTCTCCAGAGTATTTGTTGTTGGGGGGACGAGGTTTTTGACATCTTTCCTCCCTACGTAGCCTCTTCCACTCCAACCTTCGTGTTGTATGATATTAGCCTTTCCGTGGATAGAGGGAAATATCCCTTTGGATCCTTGGGGATGCTCGCTGTGAGAAGTAACGAATCCCATTTTCTTCCCAACCGTCTTATTTCCTCAACTACCAACAATTTAATCAGCAAGGAATGAGAGAGTTTCCTTTTTTATTTATCCACTTCATTATATGCATTGTTTTCCATCTCTCGGAGGTTCTAGTGTAAGAAAAAGGGTAGAATTAATGGTCTCCTTCCTATGAAGTGCATCAACAATCTAATGTGATGTGAATGTATCATGTTGAACCTCCCTTCACAGGTGGAATATTTTCTAATTACTCCAAGTAGTTTCTGAAAAGGCTCCTGCAAATATCTACTCGGAACGCCTATCTCGATTTTGCCACTTAAAAAATCTCGCTTGATGAAGTCTTCATAACACCGCGTGTCCAAGGGAATGCCTTTAAAACACCTTTCACCGCGTAGAGGGATCTTTGTTTCAGTTGACATATTTTCCTGAGTTATCTGAAAAGTGACACCCGAGATAACCGCGCAAAATCCATTGAAGCTAAGTGTGAACTGCTTGGCTAGTCTCATGTTGAATCCTTGAATTTTCCTGCAAAATGCCATGTACCCAAACTATTCAAAGGACATTCTGACCTCCAGATATTTTTTTATCAATGTCAAGTTTTTGGGCTTGGGCCCAACGTTTGTGCCACTTTGCGCACCCTTCCTTATGTTATGGGAGGTTTCCATGGTGCAAAGCGTATTTTCCCTGCGCGTAGTGGATTAGGCAGAGGCCCAAGGCAATAGTCTTGATAAAACTGGGCTTGCGAGAAAGAAATACAAACAATGCATAAGCTTGACTAGTGAATAGACTGCATGCAGAACATCCATAATTTATAACAGAGAAGGCGGGAGGTGGAATCGTTCCAGGGAACACTGAATTCATGGCGACTGGATGTTTCGAAGCGAACTGAAGATTTTTCGTAGCACATTCGTGCGACGAGTACACTTCAGGGTGTGTAAAGTACAAATGATAAGGGATGCAAGGTATATGTGATACGAGCGCCATGATTTTTCATTCTTTCAACCCTCATAATGAGTTTATGATGGTCATTGTACTTGTCAATGCAACTTCTATTTAACAACTTGCATCGACCCTCGACACGTAAAACTTCCTTTATGATAGGACCCGACTTTTTGGGAGTAGACTCATACCATTTACACATGTTTTGACTCTGACATCCCTTCCTGACTCCAAGGGCCAATCAACCACTTGCTGACTTCAACCCCTTTGTTGTTCAGTACCTGACTTCACATGCTTTGACACACAGACCATAACTCGACTAAGACCGACTCTAACTAAAAAAGAAAAATGACGACGCTAACACCTTGTTTTAGTTTTCTCTTCCCATGGATGCTCTATGATAGTTGTTTCATTTAGATCTATGTATTCTCGGTGACCACCTTGCATTCCTTCATGCTCCTCAAAGTATGCATATGACATATCAAAAACATTTCCTTCTAATGACAAAGATGAAGGAAACAAAGGCTCTAGTATATCTTGCATCATAGGATTGTGACCATGTTGTTTCTCTAGTTCATTTACATAACCAAGTGTATCAGTCTCAGAAGTCACTTTCTATTTATTTAATCTAGAACCTCTATTTTTCTTCATAGGAAAAAATATTAGGATGATTACCCCCATTCGAATCAATAACCAAATGAAGAAAAAATCATCATGATAAATTGAAATCATGATAATAGAATAGAGGATATCAAAACAATTAATGAATCTTCTACATGTACCAATCGAAAGCAAGCCTGTCAGATTCATAATTTTGCGTCATAATAACCCTGAATCTAATGGTATTGGATGAGAAAACCTCTCGATTTGAAGTTTCAATAATTGCAAAAAATTAAACATTTCAACGGCGAGCCTAAATGATTTTATTTTGAATGCATTGTTATAAAGGACAGTTTTTTGTAGCGCACTTGTAGAGATCATGCTATATTGCATTACCAAAACTGCTATTTTTTTTAAACGAGCAATCATTGACTTCATAATATTAGGGGACCTACAGATGAGATTTCTAAACCAAGACTCTCCATGATGTGACCATGCAATCATATGAAATCACTTAAATCATGCCCCATAGAAACAAGAAAATTATAAAAAAGCAAAGATAAACCATAATCCAAAGATGAACAAAACATAAAAAAAAAACATAGAGCAAGTAGAGGGAATTAGGCTTAGAAAAGGGTTTATAGGGATGTATAGGCTTGGGAATAGGGGAGATTTTAGGCTAGTAGATATCAGTGATAATATTGGATCCACTTGCGGATGGTGCCCTCCCTGTAAGGCATCAAGAAATATAGACCTTGTGCCTGATTCATTTCATCAACATGTAACCTATTCTATCCCATCATGTGAAACCAACCTCACACTGCAAACTAATTTCAATATGAAACCAAAATTATTTCACACCAGTGTTTGTATCCATTGGTATATGGAGTCTTTATTACTGATCTAATCTACAACACATCAAACCAAGATGAAAAATAAATTCTCAGATAGCAAGCTTATTCATCACACCTCCTACTCATAACCGACGAAAACCAACTTGATCATATATAAGAAAACTTCTAGTGTAGCCAAGTAAGCATTGGAATGATGAAATGATCATCTTGTTTGAAACTAAATGAGAGACTGTAGAAAGAATGAATTTTTTTCAACAAAAATTTAATAGGTAGCTTATACTTACAGCTACAATTTGACTGCATGGCGAATTCTACAACATTTAGGACCCTTAAAGAAATGAATTCATCCAAACAACCAATGGATCTTGAAGAACATGATAAATCTCTAGTTGATCTAGAAGATCAAGTTGATCCTTTGTAATTTATCTTCCATTAATAAGACTATGATCCTCTTGACCTCCTTGAAACAACCCATGAATATTACATGCTTTATAATAATCAAGGGCAGCAAAAAAATCTTGAAACTGTTGATTATATTCTTGGGCAAAAAACTTTTCATCATAGGTCAGCAACATCCTTCCTTCAATTTTTGTATATGCCTCTACATAGACTTCTTCACACTCATCATACGCAGAATCTTTGTTGCACAATTCAATGCAGGTTGATGTACACATATTCGGCTGATCCAAAAGACAAAACTGCCTCTATGTTAAATATACAAACTTAACAACATTGGTATCCTATTGCTCTAGTAAAAACAGTTCGGAAATACTAAATACATCATAACAGTTAAGGGAAACAAGATTTCCTGGAAACTATTGACATTCCTCATCAATTTCATCATCATGTAGATCATCAAAAACATTTTCTTGTTGAATAGAAGAACTGGAAAAGCATTCATATGAAAGTGATTCTTCTTCTACATCTTTATCAACTTTAGGAAAAAGAAAATTAAAATGATCAATACATCCTTGGTTTCGAGAAAACCCCTGACAAGAACTTGATAGCAATACATCTTCAATATCATTATAAGAAAACCAAGATTTCTGATCAATTATATTAGCAACAAGGTATCTCTGAACAATAACTTCATCTTCAACAAATTGATCACTACCCTTTACAAAATCATTCGCATGCAAATAATCAATAAAAAAATACGCCTTTTGATCGTAACTATAAAATCTTTCTTTTGTATATGGAGAATCATCTCATGGATGTAAATTGAGAGCATATGCATTTTCTATATCCTTCACAATATAATAATCATATTCACTAGTTTCAAGATCGGGATAAAAACAAGAATCTGAAGATGATGTATCATCATACTAAAACAAGTGAAAACCCAGATCTGATATATGCTACTTGTAACCATTCTCTTGTTCTTGGGTATCCAAATCTTCATCCCAAATCTGACTTTGAATTTTTCCACAAGCCCAAAGGTTGTTCTCGATTTATTCAGCATCAATAAATATCTTCTTTAAGGTTAAATATATCCTCTCTCTAAGATAAAAAAAAAAACTAAGTCAGGATGATGCGTTGTTGTATAATACAACATGGCAACATCTTCAGGAGGTTGAATGTATTTAGGCATACTGCAGTAAAATCCTTGAAACCTATTATTAAATTGGGAAAGGGTTTCATCCTTCCTCCTCTTCATAGAATAAAACTCAGAAAGGTAATAATCATAAGATTTACTTTCCCCCCAATATCTCAGGAAAACATCATGAAGATCCACCCATGAAATAATTGTGTCATCCTGCAAATGTTTAAGCCATATTCTAGCATCTTCTTGTAAATACTGAAAGAAGGGTCTCATGATAACATCATCATGCATGATTTCAAAAATATCTGTAAAAAAATCAAAAGCTTCCATGTGTTTCTCAGCTATAACATGATCTTCTCCATTGAACTTAGGAAGGTATTCTAAAACATTTGGAGCATAATAGTGAAGGAAAAAAGTCAACTTCAAAGGTTTATAACTTTCCTAAATCTTTAACTGAACTTTAGTGAGCTAATTGCAAGGTAAAATGGTGATTACAGGAGATGGTAAATCAACTTTATTATTCAAAAATTTACATGGTTGGTCATTTTTCGGGAGAAATCGTGATATGTACATCATTTTTCTCATATGGTTCAGATGAAGGAATTGGATTAAGAGAAATAATAAGAGAAGAAGGAAGATTTTATTTTTCCAATGAGGGATATGCAGTGGTAGGATTACAATCATCTGAGCATACAAATCATAGGATAATTATTTTGACATGTAAAGGAAAAGATAGAAAGAGTTGATAAAAAATAATATAAGTTCTTGGAGAAGACTGATGGATTGATACTTGGTCTTTCCCTTATGCCTTTTTATTTCTCTATTAACAAGTTTCATCCTCCAGTGGAGTCGTCACATATGTAGTCAACCTGTGGATACATCTTGTTCACCGTCAAGAGCTAGCTCTAATTGTTCTCTTTCTCCTAGGGAAAAATGACTTCATTACTTTGTTCCCCAGTAACGACGCCAAAAGATGTTATCCCTAAATTTTGCACTAGACCGTAGTAATGCAAAGCTAGGGAAACTCAGTTATTGCAATGATTTTTTTTATTGTGTTATAGGTCTGGTAAGTGGGAAGGTTATAGTATTGGTAACAATCCTTCCATGAATTAATAAATATCAGCAACACTTCATTTAGTCAAGGGAATTCACATTGTAAGAGAGATAAATAAACAGTTGGATATGGGATAGATAGAAAACGAGATACAAAACATGAGCTAACAATTGTTTTACTTATGCCAAGAATATTTTCAAGCTCAAAATAATATTTTAAATCTGAAACAAATAATTGAATGAAAAATTCCATAAATAGGTAATTATCAGTAAATCATTCACTGAAATCAAAGTTGAATCAAGGTGAAAATCAATCCTTTGCAGAAATTTCCATTGCATTCAATTAAGACAAGAAAATGAAGTACATAGATTCACAGTTTGACCATCAGGCTGTCTGAGTCCTTGAGTACAAATTTCTACAGGCATGAAGCTCTTCTCACAGCTTCCAGACCTTCCCCTTTTTTCCCCAAAAACTGAATCCACAGGCTTCCTTTCCAAAAGGAAGTTCCCCCTTCCTTCAAAAATGGTATTTTTTATAGAGAAATACACCCTTTGAGCTATTAACAAATTTTAGGAATTACATTATATCAATAAACCCAATAATAATGAGAATATATCATCCATTCCAAAGGATCAGGAACTGTTGGGGTCGGATACCTTCAAATTTAGAATTAGTTCTAAATTTGGTGAAATATAGAAAAATCCATCTCAAAGATCCACTTGTAGCTCCTAGAAGGTTCCATATTTCAAAAACCATCATGTGTGTCACATGATTGGGTCCATCCTCGAAAAAAACCATGTTTTATATTTTTTGAATTCGTTTCCCTCTGCTAAAAAATGACGTCGCAACAAGACATTTAAAACAATCATTTCTAGAACATTTATGCATTTTGACCACCTTTTCAACAAAGATCTAGAAGCAATGATGAGACATTATACGGTCAAAATAGGAGAATAACTATTCTAATTTGATGACAAACAAAACCATATTCCCCTATTTCATTTTTCTCTTCCCATGGATGCTCTGTGATAGTTGGTTCATTTAGATCTATGTCCTCTTAGTGACCACCTTGCATTCCTTCAGGTTCCTCAAAGTCTGCATATGACACATCAAAAACATTTTCTTCAAATGAAAAAGATGAAGGAAACAAAGGCTCTTCAACAATCAGCTCTGGTATATCGTGCATCATAGGACTATGACCATGTTTTTGCTCTGGCTCATTTACATAACTAAGTGTATCAATCTCAGAAGTCACTTTATGTTTCTTTAATCTAGAACATCTAGTTTTCTTCATAGGAAAAAAATATTAGAATGATTACCCCCATTCAAATCAATAGCCAAATGAAGAAAAAATCATGATGAGAAATTAAAATCATGATAATATAATAGATGAGATCAAAACAATTAATGAATCTTATGCATGTACCAATCGAAAGCAAGCATGTCATCTTCACAATTTCTCATTGTAATAACCCCGAATCCAATGGCATTTGATAAGACAACCTCTTGATTTGAAGTTTTAATAATTGCATAAAATTAAACATTTCAACAAACGTGCCTAAATGATTTGATTTAGAATGCGTTGTCGGAAAGGATATTTTTTGTAGTACAATTTTAGCGATGATGCTATATTACACTACCAAAACCACTATTTTTCTGCAACGAGTAATATTTGACTTCATAATATTAGGGGAACCTGCAGATAAGGTTTCTAAACTAAGACTCTCCATGATGTGACCATGTAATCATATGAAATCACTTAAATCATGCCTTATAGAAACAATAAAATTAAAACAAAGAAAAGATAAACCATAATCCAAGGATAAAAAATTAAATTAAATTATATTAAAAATAATAATAATAATAATAAACATAGAGCAAGTAGAGGGAATTAGGCTTAGAAAAAGGTTTATAGGGTTGGATAGGCTTGGGAATAGGGGATAGTTTAGGCTAGTAGATATCAGTGCTAACATAAACCATCAATAATAATCATTATAATGCATATAAATGAGGCATTAACTAATTGAAATATCAAATAAGCTTCCTTGGATTCAATCCCTGGTTCGTCTGCTCATGATTGAGGCGTTGTGTTTTCCAGGGTTCCCAACAATGTACCATCTACTCATATTGATAAATGAAGTCAATAAATTAGGAATTTATTAAATCCTATAACCATAACGTTGCATATCTTGGAAATCTCTTTCCAACGGTATAAATAACGCACGAAATGGACACATGAGTCAAAAGTTATGGCCATTTTACGAAAGGGCGGTTTTTAGGTTTCAGAGGAGTTAACGGGAACTCCTCCAATTTGCATATCAGGAGTTGATGGGAACTTATCTGATTTCCTTTGGAGGAGTTTGAAGGAACTGTTCTTATGCACATCAGAGGAGTTTGAATGAACTCTTCTGATTTCCATCAGACGCCAAGTCATGAACCTCGTCAGGTGAAAGGTGGAGGTTGAGTTATGAAATTCACTAAATGATTGTGTTGGTGCGCATTCTTTTAAACTCTTCGGGCAAGTGGTCGTTGTAATGCCCGATCTTATACTTTGTCATTGTCATGAGCACATTGGGTTAAATCAAATTTTTGTGTAATGGTTCCACAAAAGCTTGGTACTTATTTCATTTTTTAGTTTTGTATAAGTGGGGAAAATATTCTCAACAAAGTGGTTTAAGTTAAAAAAAACATTTTTTAAAAGGGGGAATCTTTTTAAAATGATTAAAAATAAAAATTGGTTTTTTAAATAGGGGTTGTTCTTCACCCTTCCACTCCAAATCACTCATTCTTACTCAACCTTACAAAATGTGTGTATGGTTTAAAAAAAGGTTATGTATGATATAGTGTGCATTTTAAGATATGTATAAGGGGGAAGGGTGTGACATGACACATCCCCTCCCCACCATACTCCAAATTCATGATTTAACAAGTTGGGGTTCGTGGATT
>SNQJ01S0016720.1:88252-101595 GCA_010110895.2 Picea sitchensis
CTTGAGTAGGATATAGCTGATTGATTCATGGATACATAGATGAAACGCACCCACCAACAAAACATACAACTCTACCTGGTCTTCAAAGTAGGGCAACTTCTTCACCAAGGAAAGTGGCTCACCAAGAGCCAAATTCAACAGAATTTTTCCCATATGATCAAGGAACTTGAAGAAACGGAGACCATTTCTTTCTAAGGGGGGAGGATTGATCTAGGTGGATATCGATGGCCACCCACCTCTTCCACTAACTTAATGGATCTCTATCTTCTTGACAATTTTTCTACGGTTGTTCAAGTCTCAAACTTACAAGGATGATTTGAAGCCCTAAACGGTGTTTTTAGGACATTCGGGGGGCCAAGGGTTGCCAAAGGAAACCTCTGGCCCCAATTTTTGTATATGTCTCATAATTAATATAAAATACATCGTTGCGTGCAGACTAACAACGATAAAAGAGATGGGGGACTAAACTTCATTGGTTAGGGAAAGGGAGGGGCTAATCTAGGGAGCTTAAGCCAAAAAGGAATATTATATTAATATTTATTAAATCATAAAGTATCGATAATTGTTTTATCCCAAGTTCTAAAGTTGGGGACAAGTGGGCCAAAGTAGCTCCCAACATGACAAGTTTCAAGTTGGGGACATGCAAACATATTGTTGGGACTTAGTTCATTCCCTATCATTCTTTCCATCATTCCTTCAATCATTCAACCATGATTCCATGACCATTTTCACTCACGCAGTCAGTCATCCTTCATACATTCCTATCACCATACCTGAACCTGTATTAGGAGCCATATATGTTTGTGTAGTTGTTAGGTTAGGAGATGAACTGAAGAAGCGGGTTGTCAAGCCCGTGGGATACTGAAGAGGTGGGTTGTCAGGCCCGTGATCAATTTCTCTATGGAGGAGAGAATTGTTGGGGAATTGATTTCCTGAAGGTGCTAAACTACAGCTGCAGGGCTCTGAGACTTCCTGTCCAACCTGTTGTTGAAGCCCTGGAAGGGAAGTGGGGCAGCTGAGGGACTGTTGAGCAGAGAAGGGGCACACTTCCTGGGTGGGACAAGCATGTGGGGAATTAGGGATTGTAGTTTGTCAGTTGAGTGAGCACCTGAGACGGAGTCTTTCTTGTTGTCTATGAGCCTTTAGCCCGGTTAGGAATCCCTTTACCCGGGTGGAGTTTAGTCCCAACTCAGGGGTGACTCACTATTGAGAGTAATGAACAGTGTAGTCTAAGGCTGGGAGGTTCGTGGACGGTCTGCACGCAGTTGGTGATATTCTTACAAAGATAAGTGTCAATTGTGTGATAAATTTACATGTTGCATTGTTATTTATGTGTTTATTTTTATGGGTTTCTCCTATGCATGATTATAACTATCTGTATGTTTATGGGTATTTCCCGTATATGTTGCATGTCTGTGTTTACTGTTATTTCAGTATGAATTTGTGCATTCACGTAAAGTATTTGTCTATTACGTTATATATATATGTTTCCAAAAGAGCTCTGTGTGTATATAATTTAATTGCATGCATTTCGAAAACGTTATGTGGCATAGCTCAGTATGATGTTGGGTTTGTTACAGTATTTTCTGCAGAGAGAACATAAAGAGTTCTCTGGTGTAGCGTGGCCCGGCATGGATGGTCGGGGACGTTACAAATTGGTATCAAAGCTACAGTTTTCAACATTGAGCCTGGATGGGCCGAACAAGTTGATTTGAAGCGAAATTTCACAGAGGATTTATTTCGAAGTGGCCAAATTTCGAGTTGCAGAGCCTCCAGCTACAATATGGTACAGAAATTGAGAAATTCAGCCATGTGGTGAGATATTCCTGATTTAATATATATTCTAGCAAATTCGGACCTGGAATTGGTCGAATTTGAAGTTACAGTGAAGCCATGACAGTTGGAGTGAGATTAATAAATCAAATTCTCAATTTGTGAATTGATTTTGGGGAAATTCACTCCATAAATGTCAACCCACCACGATTTGTTTTTGCAGAGGTTGAATGGGTGTTATCGTGGTGAAATTGAATGAATTTCGTGGTTGCAGAATGTCTATGATAAATTGGGGAAAAAAGTTAGAAAAAGCCCCAATTTCTGCAACAGAATTCACTAGGAATTGTTGCACATAAAAATGTATGTGCACAGGTGGGCGCACTAAAATGCACAGTAAAGGCTTACGATATGTAAAAATTGGTCATTGCATAGAAAAATGTTAGTGTGCCGGTGTGCATGCTAAATTTTGGTGTCGCACGGAAAAATGTTAGTGTGCGGGCGTACGCGCTAAATTTCGGCGGTGCACGGAAAAATGTTGGTGTATAGGACTGCGCAATAAATTTAGCATTGTGCGGTGTGCACACACATAATAATGATGTGTGTGGTGTGTGCATTATTGGCACATCGCAGTGGAGTATGGTAGTTGCATGCGCAAGGTGCGTAAATGTGGTCGCACAACAATTTAGTGAATGGTGCGCACAAAGTATTGGTTCGCGGTGGGGCGTACTAAACGTTGGCATGGTGCAGCGCATCGAGTGAAATGTGCGTGGAATATCAGCGCGTAGTACAAAAACTATGCGTGGTGAATATTAGCATGTGGTCCCAAAACTGTGCACGGTGGGTATTAGCGCGTGACATAAAAGTAGTGCGCACAAGTTATTGGCACGATAGAGAAGTGATACACAGTGGTTTTAAAGTGCAAGAAGCACGATTTACCTTGTGTTATTACTGCACATGGTAAATATGGATGTACAGGTTGAAATTTGTTCACGTGAAGTCATTTGGAGGGTGAACAATAGCAGAAAATCAGCGATTTTATACAACATTTTATATCATTTTAACGTCATCTTTTTGCAGCGCATTTTTGAAGGCCTTAAGAGTGTTTTTAGCAAGTCAAAAACC
This sequence comes from Picea sitchensis, assembly GCA_010110895.2. Lineage (NCBI taxonomy): Eukaryota > Viridiplantae > Streptophyta > Pinopsida > Pinales > Pinaceae > Picea > Picea sitchensis. The sequence continues at coordinate 91,148 of SNQJ01S0016720.1, forward strand.
ACAAGACAAAAGTGTACCAAAGGTACACTCTCTCTTTGCAGCTCAAATGAAAGAGATCAAATAGATCTTTCTAATGGTGTAAATTGTTCGTCAAACAGAGCTTTTATGAGAAAGTTACAGCGTAAACAGTGGAGGGTAAATTGTAAGACCCAACTAGCTTCAAAGAGCCATCACTTTCTGCTCCATAATCGGATTGAGGCGCAGGAGAAATCAATGGAAATCTATTGAACCGTAGAAGACAGTCCCATATCTGAATTAAATTTCTAGGCATGTTAAAGGTGTTTAATATGGAAAATAAGGTACCTGTAGCATTCCAGACCAAAAACACAAATTGGCCTAGAACTTCAGCAGGCTGTAACTAGTAGCCCATAACCTAGAATGAGGTGGAACTTGGACAGAATGTCCATAATATGTTTATACAGAAACCCAATTGAGATCATACAAAATCTGCAATGGAGTAAGTGCAATAATGCATAATTACATCGCAGAATTGCGCCAAGTGGAAGTATGAACAGAAAAGTTAATGGAAAATTTTCAAATGACCATAACTTTCTAGTCAAGACTCAGAATTGAGCATGGGAGAAGGCATTGGAAAGGTATTGGTTAGTGGAATCTAAATATCCACCCAGAAAATTAATCTGGGCATTCAATTTTCTAGGAAATCAGAAGAAAGAGTTCTGATATATTATTGAACCAAAATGGTTCATATTTTTCATGAAATTGTTGAAATAGTTAGCCTGACAAAGTTTTGTTGGTTGCACATTTTGCAGAGTTAAAAACAACTAGATAATAAGCATAGAGTCCATATTAAAGGAAGAGGCACAAGGGACTTACAGCCAGGAAGATGAAATCAGAGGGATGGATGTCCATTTGGGCATTGAAGGAACAAACTCCAATGGACATGGAGATGAAAGGAATGAAAACATGAATATGGAAGAGACCATTAAAAATTTACAGAAGTATGTCCAAAGACATAAAGTTGATAATGAAAGGCTTATGAGAGCTAAGGAGCAGCGGGATGACTTCAACATGAATTTATTGGAGAGCTTGAACAGAATAGAAAATAAATTGTACAAGGAGAGTGGCTCAAGCAAATCAGGAAGTCATGGGATTTCTGATGAGAAAAGAAAATCAAGAAGTGTTAGCAGACATCACCATCACTCCCCAAGGCATTCCAATAATAAATCAGACAACAACTCAAGTCCATCCCCTATCAGGAAGCACAAGAGGTCTGGGGTGGATGAGCTACGAGGAGAAATGAATAAAATCAAACCTCCTACATTTGATGGTGAGCACAAGAAGGATGAAGATGCAGAAACATGGTTGTTGGGAATTAGAAAGTATTTTCAATTGCATAATTATTCTTCTCGTGCAGAAGGTAGAATTTCTATCTATCAACTCAAGGGAAAGGCGTCCATGTGGTGGGATCAACTTATGCAGGTGCAACACGTTAAACAGAAAAGTGTTACTTGAAGAGAATTCAAGAAGTATTTTGAGAAGAAATACTTGACTAAGAGATATTATGACAAGAAAATGAAGGAGTTCTTTGAACTCAAGCTTGGGAGTATGACAATAGATGGATATGAAAGAAGGTTTTCAGAACTGTTGAAATATGTCTCTTTCATCAAGGATGAGACAGTTAAGATTCAAAGATATTTGAGTGGATTGCCATCATTCATCAGTGAAAAAATACAGTATGATGATCCCAAGACATTGGAGGAGACCATAAGGTGAGCTAAATGCCTATATGATTAGCAAAAAGCAAGGCCAACCTTCCAAAAATCTTGGGAAGACAAAAAAGAAGTTCAAAGTGGATCAGAGAAAGAAGGGATCTAAGCCACCATTCTTCATAAATAATCCACAGGGATAGAAATCTCCTAGAGAGCCTAGAACGATCGAGGAAGGAGGTCAAAGGCCAAGGAAACCACCTATTCAATGTTGGGGTTGTAGAGGAGATCACATATTTAGAGATTGTCCTCACAGAGGTGAAAAAAGGAGGACTGTTCACAATGTACAACAAGCTGAAATAGTGGAGGACATGGGCAGAAATGTGCCAAGGATCTATGTAGCCCTGGACAACAAGCAAGTAGAGTATCAGTCACATATGATTGAAGTGGAAGGTATGATTAACAACCAAACCATTTCTATTTTAATTGATTCAGGAACTAGTCATAGTTATATAGATCCTAAGATGGTGGAAAGTTTGCATTTGCCAAGAAACAAGAATGGGAAATCTTGGTTGGTACAGTTGGCTACAAGAGACAAAAGAAAAGTTAATGAGATGGTTAAGTCATGTCTTATGGACATGAATGGACTGAACACCAGGGCAGATTTGAACATCTTGCCTTTAGGTTCCTATGACTATCTAATTGGGATGGATTGGTTGGACCAGCATCATGCTATGTTGGACTATCATAACAAGGAATTCACTTGCTTGGATGAGGAAGGGAGCCTAAGGAAGGTGTAGGGAATTCCCAGGGCAGTAACCATCAGAGAGATTTTAGCATTGCAGCTGAAGAAATTTTACAGGAAAGGGTGTCAAATATTTGCAGCTCATATAGAGGAGACACCTAAAAATAAGGTGCCAAATTTGGAATATTATGCAATCCTGGAAGATTTTGAAGATGTGTTCAAGGAGGTACGAGGACTACCTCCAAAGAGAGACACTGATTTATCTATAAATCTAATGCCTGAAGAAGCTCCAGTTTCAAAGACTCCTTACAGAATAAGTACACCAGAGTTGAAGGAGTTGCAAATGCAAATTGAAGAAATTCTAAAGAAGGGGTATATACACCCAACTGTGTCACCTTGGGTTGTCCCAGTCTTGTTCGTGAAGAAGAAAGATGGAACATTAAGATTGTGCATTGATTTCAGATAGTTGAATAAGGTGACTGTAAAGAACAAGTATCCCCTGCCAAGGATTGATGATCTTTTTTATCAATTGAAGGATGCAAAGATCTTTTCAAAGATATATCTCAGGTTAGGATACCATCCGGTAAGGATTAAAGAGGAGGAAATCATCAAGACTGCCTTCAAGACAAGATGAGTTCACAGTGGTGTCATTTGGGTTGTCAAATTCACGAGTTGTTTTCATGTTCTTAATGAATGGTATTTTCTGAGAATTTTTAGACAAGTTTTTCATTGTCTTTTTGGATGACATTCTTATATATTCCAAGTCAGAAGAAGAGCATGAGCATCATTTGAGGATGACGTTGCAAGTGTTAAGGGAGAATTAGTTGTATGCCAAATTGAGCAAGTGCTCATTTTATCAAAAGCAAATTCATTATTTGGGGCATAGCATTTCAAAGGATGGGATATCAGTGGATCTTGAGAAGATTGAAGCCATTAGAGAATGTCCAGTGCCAAAGAATGTGACATAGGTCAGATCATTCATGGGCCTTGCAGGATACTACAAGAGATTTATTGAAGGATTTTCGAAGATTGCACACCCAATCACTTCCTTACAAAACAAGGGTGTCAAGTTTCAGTGGACATTGGATTGTGAAAAGAGTTTCCAACACTTGAAATAGTTATTAACAAGTGCTCCAATACTAAGGATTGCAGACCCAAATGAAGACTTCATTATATGCACATATGCATGTAAAGAGGGACTTGGTTGAGTCCTCAGTCAAAATGGGTTTGTTATAAGTTATGAATCAAGGAAGTTGAAGGAGCATGAAAGACACTATGCCATTCATGATTTGGAGTTGGTAGCCATAGTGCATGCCTTGAGGAAATGGAGACACTATCTCATGGGAAAAAGGTTTGAGCTCAGGACAGACCACAATGGTCTAAAATATTTATTTGATCAACCAACTCTAAATGTTAGGCAAAGCAGATGGTTAGAATTTCTAAGTGAATATGACTTTTATATAAATCATATCAAGGGGAAAGAGAACAAAGTGGTTGATGCGCTCAGTAGAAGAGTGCATGAATTGCATGCTACAGCCATTAGCATGTACCAATCAGATTTGAAAGACATAATTATAGAAGTTTCCAAATCAAATTTGCAATACAAAAAAATTAGTGGAAAAATTATAGCAAGGTAATTTGCAATAGAAAATTGAAGATTACAAGCTAGATAATGATGGAATTCTCATGTACAAGGGTAGAATTTATGTAGCAAATTCTAATGAATTGAAAAATATGATATTGAGATAAATGCATAATGTGCCTTATGCTGGGCACCCAGGATATCAGAAAACTATTGTAGCTGTCAAGAGCCAATATTATTGGCCAGGCATGAAGAAAAAGGTTGTTGATTTTATTGTTAGATGTTTGGAATGTCAAAAAGTAAAGGTTGAGCATAGACACCCAGCTGGTTTGCTACAACCATTACCCATTCCTAAGTGGAAATGGGAAGTTGTAACAATGGATTTCATCACTAAAATTCCCATAACAAACAAGCAACATGATTCTATCATGGTAGTGGTGGATAAGCTTATTAAAGCTGCCCATTTTATTCTAGTTAAGCTCACTCACAAGGCAGCGAACATTGTTGATGTTTATATGAGAGAAATTGCTAGATCACATGGAATACCCAAGACAATTGTGTCTGACAGAGATCCAAATTTTACCTCAAAATTTTGGAAGGGATTATTTAATGGATTTGGAACATATTTGAATTTTAGTACATCTTATCATCCAGAATCAGATGGTCAAACAGAGAGGGTGAATCAAGTGATTGAAGATATGTTAAGGATGTATGTGATGGATAAACCATCAAAATGGGAATACTACCTACACTTGGTAGAGTTTACTTATAACAATGGGTACCAAAAGATGAGTCCATTTGAGGCACTTTATGGAAAAAAGTGAAACAACCCAGTAAATTGGGATAACCCAGCAGACAGAGCAGTGGTTGGGCCAGATTTGCTGAGGGAAATGGAGGAGAAAATGATAAAAATAAAACAAAATTTAAAGGTTGCCCAAGACAGGAAGAATAGTTATGTTGATAAGGGTAAAACGCACAGGGAATTTAAAGTGGGCGATCATGTATTCTTGAAAGTGAAAGCTAACAAAAGTTCCCTGAAGTTGGGAAATTGTTCAAAGTTGGTAGCTCGCTATTGTGGGCCATTTGAAATCTTGGAGAGGATTGGTCCAGAAGCTTATATGATTGCATTGCCTGCATCTATGTCTATTCATAATGTATTCCATGTATCATTGCTAAACAAATATATACCTAATGGTAATCATGTTATTGATTGGAATGTGATTCAGGTGGAGAAAGAAGGAACTTTCCAAGTGCATCTGGTACACATTCTGGACCGAAAAATCAAACAGCTTTGGAACCGAGCCATAGGGCTTGTAAAGGTCCAATGGACCTGGTACGGTCCTGAGGATGCTACTTGGGAGCATGAGGATGCAATGCGGGAAGAATACCCGTATCGTTTTTAGGATTTTTGAAGTTTTGTTGTATATGGGTACATGATGCACTGAGGACAGTCCACAAATAAGGGGAGGGGATTGTAATATCCCTAAGGTCAAACCCAAATGTAATGTAAATGAAAATGTACTTAAGTTGGTTAGTTGTTTGATATCATTTTTGTATGCACATTTCATGGCATAGTGTGTGCATGTATTGCACAGTGAAATGATGAAGCGTGCACATTCCAGGATATCACACGCATCATCCTAAGTGCGCACGATTGTGAGGCCAGCGAGCCTTTGTGTATATGCTATGTTTTATAGGATGGTGAGCCAGTTATTATAAGTTGGGATTCTTATGTTTGGGTTAGGCTGAAGAGCCTAGATGTTAAAGGCGAGTGCGCCTATTTTTGTATATGTCTCATAATTAATATAAAATGCATCGTTGTGCGCAGACCGACCATGATAAAAGAGATGGAGGACTAAACTCCACTGGTTAGGGAAAGGGAGGGGATAAGTTAAGGAAAGGGGCTAAGCTAGGGAGATTAAGCCAAAAAGGAATATTATATTAATATTTCTTAAATCATAAAGTATGTATAATTATTTTATCCTAAGTTCTAAAGTTGGGGACAAGTGGGCCAAAGTAGCTCCCAACATGACAAGTGTCAAGTTGGGGACATGGATACATATTGTTGGGACTTAGTTCATTCCCTATCATTCTTTCCATTATTCCTTCCATCATCCAGCCATAATTCCATGACCATTTTCACTCACGTAGTTAGTCATCCTTCATACATTCCTATCACTGTACCTGAACTAGTATCAGGAGCCATATTTGTTTGTGTAGTTGTTATCTTGGGAGCTAGAATGAAGAAGAGGGTTGTCAGGCCCGTGCGATACTAAAGAGGTGGGTTGTCAGGACTGTGAGCAATTTCTCTATGGAGGAGAGAATTGTTGGGGAATTGATTTCTTGAAGGTGCTAAACTATGGCTGCAGGGCTCTAAGACTTCATGTCCAGCCTGTTGTTGAAGCCCTCGAAGGGAAGTGGGGCAGATGAGGGACTGTTGAGTAGAGAAGGGGCACACTTCCTGGGGTGGTATAGGCATGTGGGGAATGAGGGACTATAGGTTTTCAGTTGAGTGAGCACCTGAGACTGAGTCTTTCCTGTTGTATATGAGCCTTTAGCCTGGTTAGGAATCTCTTTACCTGGGTGGAGTTTAGTCCCAGCTCGGGGGTGACTCATTGTTGAGAGTGATGAATAGTGTGGTCTAAGGCTGGGAGGTTTATGGATGGTTTGCACGTAGTTGGTGATATTCTTACAAAGATAAGTGTCAATTGTGTGATAAATTTACATGTTTCATTGTTATTTACGTGCTTATTTTTATGGGTTTCTCCTATGCATGATTATAACTGTCTGTATGTTTATGGGTATTTCCCGTATATGCTGCATGTCTGTGTTTACTGTTATTTCAGTATGAATTCGTGCATTTACATAAAGTATTTTTCTGTTAACATTTTATATATATGTTTCAGCAAGATCTCTGTGTGTATATAATTTAATTGCATGCAGTTCCAAAAATTTATGTCGCATAGCTCAATATGATGTTAGGTTTGTTACAGTATTTTTCACAGAGAGAACAAAAAGAGTTCTTTGGCGTAGTGTGGCCCGGCATGGATGGTTGGGGACGTTACACCACTCCATGCCATAACAACGATCATAATAGTTTCCAATGGGGAAGAATCAATAAAAATCTTTCGATGAGCTAAAAACAAATATTAGTCAAGCACAAATTCTCGCATTGCCTGACTTGTAGAAGCCTTTCAAAGTGGAGACAGATGCAAGTGGGTATGCTATGGGAGGAATTTTGATGCAAGGAGGTAAGATGGTATGCTACCATTATGAACTGTGTCATGAGGGAGTATTAAAATACCCTACCTATGATAAGGAACTCTATGCCCTAATTCAATCTATTAAGAAGTGGAAGCATTATCTAATGGGAAAGGAAGCCATTATCCACACAAGTCACCAACCACTACAGTATTTACAGGCCTAGAGTAAGATTCAACATCCAGACATTACAAGTGGATGGGGGTTTTGTAGCAATTTTATCTAGTCATCAAGTATAAGAAGGGTAGCCCTATTAAGTTTGAAAACATGCTTTCAAGGCCAGCCACATCCAATCTTACATCTTTGGGAACTCATATGCACATGAAGCCTTTTACCCATGATGCATACAAAGAGACATGCATAGAAGATGAGGACTTAAAAGAAGGTGATGACAAGGACGGTTATCATTTTCATAATAAGTTACTCTATAATCTAGACAAACTCTATGTCCCTAAAGGTGAAAGATTACAACTTATTAAAGAGGCTCATGCCTTTAAGGTTGCAGGACATTTTGGTGTTGGGAAGACAATTGCTAACTTGCAAAGGTATGTGTATTGACCTAAAATGCAATAAGATGTAGCTCGATATATTAGAGGATGCATACTTTGTTGTACTAGAAAGCCCAATAATAGAAAGCAAGGTCTATACCATCTCTTACATGTACCTGCTTGACCTTGGGAAAGCATTTCCATGAATTTTGTGGATGGTTTTCCAGCAACTAGGAAGGGACATGACTATATTTTTGTTGTAGTTGATAGGTTCAACAATATGTGCATTTTTATGCCCTGTAAAAACACCATTAGAGGACAAGAAGCAGTATACATGTTCTTTGAACAGATTTGGGTTCACTTTGTGATACCAAGGAGCATAATCTCAAAAAGGGCTACTACATTTTTCAGTGACTTTTGGACTACACTTTGGGAGAAGATGGACACGAAGTTGAAGAGATCTACAACATTCCATCCATAGACAGATGGGAAAATAGAAGTAGTCAACAAGACATTGGTACAACTTTTAAAGGGTTACAATTAGAAGCATCCAAAGACTTGGGATGAAAATATGATCTACATTCAACACTCTTATAATAGAACAATGCATACTTATGTTGGTAAGTCCTCTTTTGGAACTCGCTTTGGATATTTTCCACCTTCACCCTTGGATGTTGTTTATGGACATCAAGGAGGAGTTGGGGAAGACATCTCGGGAGAAGTGTTGAAAGTAGAGAAATTTGTTGAAGAGAATAAACAGATTTATTTGCAAGTACATGAGACATTGAAGAATTCATAAGAAAAGTATAATGATGGGCATGATCAACACATAAAATAGAAGTCATTCAAAGTGGGAGACAAAGTTTGGTTACAATTGAACAAGGAAAGAATATAGGGTCCTGGTAGGAAGATCAAGGCTCTGCGTTATGGCCCTCTTGAGGTATTGGAGAAGGTGGGAGATAATGCCTACAAACCAATGTTTTAAAACTTGGACTCATCCTCGAAATCGATCGATGGTCAACTTGGACCCAGACTTAGACTCAGGTTGACTCAGACCGATTTGATTTCAATGACTCGGTTTACTAAAAATTACATAAATATTTAAATTTTAATAAAAAATATATATATATTGAAGATTCCAAACCATGATTCCAAAACTTTATTGATGTTGGACACACCGACTACACTGAGAGGGGGGGTGAATAGTGTAGGGCTCTTTTTCCAAAAACTTCCCTTTTACACAAAACTCATTATTTAGCAATCACCATTAACTCATTAACCATTGTTGTCTTTTATAACCAGTTAAATGTGAACACATATCAGCAACATATATCAGCAATATATCATCAACAAATCATCACCATAAGGAACACAAAGAACATAAGATGTATATACAATTTTCTTTTTATTACGGACTTCAATCCTTGGGGTTTATCAGCGACAATTGAATAGAGTACAACTCTACAAGAGCACCATCTCTATATGCAAGACTCAACTTACATCCTCAACACCAAATGAGTTGAGGCAACAATCCTCCACAAATATCAATCTATCACAGGTACGTGACCTGTCGATAGTGAAACATGTGTATGTGCGTTCCCTACCAGTAGTGTAGCCCACGTATGTACCCGCCCTACTAGTATTGCAGCCCGCGTATGTACGTGACCAGTCTATACAACAGCCTGCGTATACCTTATGAGCTATTAGGGTTTATCCTTTTCATCCCATACTTAGATCCTCTGCAACCTGCAATCACATTTTATTTTGTATCTTACTGTCCAATCTGACCCACAACCAGTCATAACACATCCAAGCTCTCTAATAGCCTACTCATGCTTCTCAACCATATAATATGAATGCTACTCAAACATGTGTAAACAACTAGTATACTATAGCCATCATATCAGTACTGAAACATAAGAGTGTTGCTCACTCCATCAACTCAAACCACATCATAACAACCATACCAATAATGCCTTAAACATTCCCCAAACAATAAGTAAGAGTATCCATCAAGACAACCATGTAACCATACCTTTTGAACCAATGGATAGATCTGATGTATCTGAGCACTATAGGCCTTCCTGGGAACTTGATCTCGGAATCTGGAACCTCTGCATCTTCATATTCTCAAGTTTCCATGGATTTAACAACATGTACGCACCCTAATACACTACCAGCCCGCATATAACTCAGCATGTATGCACCCTAATACACTGACAACCCGCGTATAACTCAGCATGTACACACACTAATACACTGTCAGCCCGCGTGCACCTCAGAAACTAGGGTTTCTGAACTTCCGAAACTTTCGCCGTCATGATCTCAAACTTTTCTAAACTTTGATGCATCCATGAGATCCTCCATACTCTCTCTCTCTCATAATAGATTTTCAATACATGCTCAAGAGATCCACAAGAGCTACACTTAAGATTCTCACAAAATATACACAAAATATGCTCTTAAAAATGTACATTACTCAAGAGACCCTTGCCTCTTATTTATACTCTTCATCTTCTAGGTCACTTAACTCATTTCTAGGTCACTTAACCCATTTCTAGTTCACTTAACCTATTTTCCTCATTTTAGGGTTAACCACTTTCCATAATTAGAAAGTTCTCCATTACTTTATCATTTAAATATTCCTCCTTGACTTTGTCACCTCACTTTATCATTTAAATAATCTTCTTTGATTTTGTCACTTC
>SNQJ01S0016721.1:2076-34517 GCA_010110895.2 Picea sitchensis
GTGGCAATTTACTCTTGTAACTACTGGTGTGTGTCCAGATCAATCTAGACCACCACTATGGCTCATTAGTTACTCATTTATCCTATATATATTGTAAATTATTCACTCTTTGAGTGTGGAATACGGTTAATGAGAATTCTTTCCATTCTTTCTCTCCTTGTTCTTATTTTTCCAATTCTCTCTGCAAATGTATGTATCATTGTTTAGCTAGATCTATTCTGTGCAGGTCAACACATTTACACTTATTAATATTGACCTTTATTACATGGAAATATTGTATTCTACTTACGTGAGGGGTTAGGGTGGTTAGGTCCCTAACAAAATAGGATTAATTTAACATCTCATTTTCCCCGTATGATAAATGTCCATATACAAATTTGTGTAATTTATTTTCTTAAATGTTATTTAAAGGCTCATCCTTTGATTATTATTCATGAAATTTTTGATGTAAAATTTAATAAAAATTTGAGGCTTATACATCATTATTAGTAAAAATAATGTATAATAAGTATTGGCTTGTGTAACATGTGAGAATGTCAAGTGAAAAGTGATTATCTCCTAATAAAATAATATATTTATAAGGTATAAAGTTTTATTCATTTCTTCTTAAATTAAATTGTGTTTTCATCCAATTGAATTGCATGTAAAATTAATTATTGAATTTTTTAGATTTTTTTTTTTTTTTTTTTTTTTAAATTAAGGGAAGATGATAAATTAAGTTTCATCATAAAAAAATATGATTTTAAAAAATCAACAAATTATTAGAAGTAATAAAGGTAATAAACTGTCTTACAATAATAATAATAATAATCTCTCTTGTTTGTGGGATAATGGACACTCATTATGCAACTATTTGACTACTAAAATCTATGGAGATGTGCATGGCCTACTCCTTTCTATATTTGAACCTATGAACTCCTAAGAGAAAACACATGTTCTTAATCATTAATCCACACATACTATTTATTCATGCTAGTCTATGAGTTTTATGATTTCACCACATAGTAGTAAAACCCACTTCCAATCATATGATTCCATGCATACTAGTTGTTCATACTAGTCTCTAGGTTTCATGATTTCATGACATAGAAAAAAAAGCATTAGTGCATGTAATCATATCCACATGTAAATCTATTTCCTTCAGGAGGAAATAATCTTCTTAGCTTGGAGTTTAACACCAATACCCACTCCTAAACATTTCATGAATCTATGCACAAACCTGGGTGTAATAAATCAAATCATAGTTTCCTTGGCTGGTCATTTCTTTTATTGCATTGGAAGTAGTGATCAAACTCTGTTAAACCACTTTTATAAGAATGTGTAGTATTCTCCATTGTTGGAGTCTTGAGACTCTACCATAATCAATTGGAGGGAAACATGTTTGTTAGTTTGGGGCTCTGAGTATGTTGAAGACCCTCAATCTTCACTACAAAGGAATAAAAGGAAACATTTATAGTGACCTTGAGCAATGTAGAAACCTAACCTTCATGGATTTGTCAACAGTGATCTTCAAGGTTTGATCAATCTCAACCTAGCTTCTCTGGATCACATTAACAAGAAGATGGGAATATCAAGAAATTCTCTAATGGGAAGACAAAACCTCGACAAGAGATTTTTGGAAAATTGATTCAACTTACATTCTATATAATTTCCTTCAAGAACCCATTCCATTAGAGATAAATAGTTGCATGAGATTATGGAATCTAGATGTCTTGTAGAATCCATTAATGGATCTATTATTGTAGAGTTTGGGAATTCAATTATCTCTCAACATCATTGTTTCCTACTTTGCTTCAACTTATTATTTATGGTCTGCTAACAACTATGGACATCCTCATGTAGAGACTCAACACATATTAGGAAAATCAACAAATGTTTGGTAAATTGTCAAGTTGTGAACAAAAGTAAAAAGGTATTATTTTGATAATCTATATTGACATAGTGAATCCTCAATTCAATGGTGGTGTATCTCAATCATTCCATTCATAAATCTATTATGACATGTCACTTCTTGGATTAGAGTGTTATATACAGGATTATCAAATTTCCCAGCAAGATATGTATGATATCTCACAAATTGGAGCTCGAAAGCTCTTGATGGATATCAAGAATTCAATGTTTCCACTTCCAAACAATGTTAGGACCTTTTATCTCCAAGTATCACAGTGTTTCCACTTCCAAACAATGTTAGGACCTTTTATCTCCAAGTAGCACAAATCCACAAGATGAAAAGTTTGGATAAGTTGGATACTTGGCCAGAAAAATAAATGAATAAATAGGGATGTTGTGATATGAATCTGGTTCCCAAGTCCCAAGAGATAGTGATTTAAAATTGTAGAAATTCAACTAGGACCCAAACTAGAGTGTCGAGGTAGAGAAACAAAACAAATGACCTCAAAACCACAATGAGAAAAAAAGTGAAGTTGATGAGGATATGTTGCAACACAGTTGATGATATTTCTAAAGAACAAAAGGGGAGATAACTATATTATGATGGAAGTATGAATTCAAAAACATTGATAGAGTATCTATGCAAGATGGAGTGCCACCTCAAGTTTGAAAGAATAAATATATACAAAGGAAAAAAAAGTTCAAGTTAATGTTGATGAGTCACACTACAATATGGTGGAATTTTGTGTAGCATGAATGAATTCAATAGGGTAAAGAGAAGATTCAAAGCTAGACTTAGATGGACATAAACAATTGTGAAAAAATATTTCGTGTAAATTGCATTCAAATGGTGTTCAATTAGTTAAAGAATGTGAGATAAAATGATCAAAATGACAAGAGTGCAAAATAAATTTCATAAAATTTCCATATGCATTGGATATGAAGAGGACTAACATTGATGAGTTTCAAGGTATTCAAATGATTTGAAGTTTATTATTCATTTGCATAAGATGCACTATATCAAAGAATCTAGTTAGCATTAAAGGTGGAAGAAAATTTAGTGCACATGGATATTATGAGAAATTTAGAAAAATCAAGAAGAAGTTGTGGCAATAGATGCTAGTGGTGCAACAAACATTTTATAAGTCTATTTTGACAACTCACAAAAGCATAAACCTTTGATATAAAAAAATTCTCCCTATGGTTTCAAAATTTAAAAACATTGCTTTCAAATTGTGTATAGTAATAGGGCCTTCCAAAGACTCTCAATGAATGGTGATGAAGTCCACTAAAGAAGAGAGTGCAGGTATTACAAAGATATTTATAGTGAGGGGCTCTTGATGAAAATCCAAGGAGCCAACAACTATCTATCTTAGGTGATTCCTTGATCCCATGAAAGCTACCTAGAGGAAATCCTATAACTTGGCCACTAATATACCTCTTCATGAAATGTGGACAAGGGTTTACTAGCTTCCAATGGTTAAGAGGCGATAACTAAGGTTGAAAATGTAACACCCCAAGAGTGATCCCCTGTTGAATTGTAATTATGTTTATAGGTTGGTGAGACAAGTATTTATAAGCTTGAAGACTAATATGTTTATTAGGTCGGAGAGCCTAGATACTTAAGGCCAGTGAGCCTGATTTTTGTATATGTAAATACTCATATAATTAATAAAATCACATTGTTGTGTGTATACCGACCACAAATAAAGAGTTATGGGGGACTAAGCTCCACTAGGTAGGGTACGGGAAGGGGCTAAGTTTCTAGGAATAGGGGCTAAGAAAAAAGGGCTTACCTCTAAAGGAAATATATTTTATTATTATTTCCTAAAGGTCGAGGTTGACATGACCGATGTTGTCCTAAGTTCCTGGGAAAGGGAACGAGTGCTAAGTGGAGCTCATGCAGCTTCAGGAAGATAGTTGTCAACACGGGCACATGCAGTTAATAGTTGGGAAAGTCATCTCGTTGGGGGTTCGCTTCCCATTCTCGTGTTCCTTGGAAACTCTCGTGACCCTCATGATTCTGGAAAGCGTGCCCTAAGTTTCGTTGGTTCACGCACTGATCTGTGGAATTCATCTTCACCCTCTGCATCACTCATGCACCTCTGGAACCAGTAAACCCATGAAGTTGACCCATTTTTTTCCTGTGAAGCACAACGAACCTATACTTTCCTGAATCGTACCATGCCTTAACGGTTTGTCATTGTTTCCCACACAGTTCCTTGACTGAGGGTGGCTTGCTTCCATCATATGCTCTATACTGAGCTTTGTTGTTGCCATCACCCTTGTTGTAATTGACTTGGAGTTGGACTAAAGAAGCAGGTTGTCAAGCCTGTAAGCAACTCTCTCTAGGTGAGAGAGGTTGTTGGGGAAGTGATTTTCCGAGAGGGAGTCCAACTACAACTATAGTGCTCTGAGAATTCCTGTCATGTCTGATGTTGAAGCCCTGGAAGGGAAGTGGGGTAGTCGAAGGATTGTTGAGCAAAGAAGGGACACACTTCCTGGGGTAGGAAAGACATGTGGGGAATGAGAGGATGTAGGTTGTTAGTGTGAGCTGGCCCCTAGGATGAAATCCTTCATGTTGATCTGTGTGACTTTCCTGTTGTTCTTGCCAAGCCTAGGAATCCCTTGCTCAGTGGAGTTTAGTCCCAGTTCGGGGGTGACCCATTACTAAGCATGATGAGCAATGTGGTCTAAGGCTGGGAGGCTCGTGGAAGGTCTGCACGCAGTTGGTGATCATTTATTAAAATATAAGTATGAAATCTATGTGCTTAATTGTTTTAATGATGTATTAAAGTGCATGTTTTTTATTCTTGCAATGTTATCATGTGTTTCTCTGCATGTATGTTCTACTGTTATTTCCTCATTAATCTATGTATAAACAAAATGATATAACAAATTTAACTGAATTAGGTAGATATGTCTATAACTAAATAAATAAATGGTATCAGAGCATTATTACGAGTAGCATGCCCCGACCTGGGTGGACGGGGGTGTTACAGATTGGTATCAGAGCGTTATTCGGAGTAGCATACCCAGGCTTGGGTGGTCGAGGGTGTTATAGATTGGTATCAGAGCTTTATTCTGAATAGCATGTCCATGCTTGGGTGGTCGGGGGTGTTACAAAAAAAATTGAGTGACTCCATCAAACTCCTAGTCCCGCTTAAGCATTAATACTCAAAAAAGATTATATCTCTCATATTAGTGAAACACACCCGTAAAATGCATTTAAAAATCCTTAAGTACAAAAGCTATGTCTCAATGTAAATCACTATGGGAAATTACTTAAATACCTACCCCATAATCCTAACCTAACTTAAAAATTATTTTGATTCTCAAATAAGAAATTTAGTTAGTTAGAATTATTATTTTTATTATTTTAAAACACTAAGCTTAGGATCATAAACTAAACATAAATGTGAAAATGTAAAAAATATGTGCACAAGTAGTGTGAAAAACTTAAAATAAAATACTCAAAAGAAAATAAATATGACTAAAATGAAAATGCCAAATAAAATTGCTTTAAAAAAGCATGGAGGCATGTAACTATTTTAGTAACCAATATTTATCATATCACAATTTTAAAATAATTTTTCATAAAGCATATGCATACATTTTAGTCTAAACAATATTCACTACAATAGATACATTTTAGTTTAAACAATATTCACTCAAACTTACATTAATTTTTCTTGGCGACAAAAATTGATAACCCTAGAGCTTACATTTCACACCCAAACCTTAAGGCATCTATCGTTTTTAAATTTAAATTATTATAGTTCCACTCAAACGTGTAGTTGCCTTTGAAATTAAGACATGTTACATCTGTCTATATATAAACTATTACAAGATTTATTTGATATATCAGTTATAATTACCATTCAACTAAATCATTAACATTAAACCAAACTACAAACTAAATACTCACAAAAGTTCCATTCCATTTTTTCAAAAATTTTGTTTTCTTATATTTCATTAACTAAATACTCACAAAATTTCCATTCCATTTTTTCAAAAATTTTGTTTTCTTATATTTCATTAACATCAACAATGTTCAATAATAAGAAAAAACATTGTTAGATATATTGCTCACATCATGATTTAAGAAGATATATGGTTAAAAGTAATGTTGACATCAAGAACACATCATGATTTAAGAAGATATATCGTTAGCAATGCTCACATCATGATTAAAAAATAATAGGATAATTTATTTATTTTATATTTATTTATGGATTTTAATCATATTCATTTAAATTGAGATTAATAAAAGTTATGATTATGATGATGATGGTTAATGTTTAATGAGATTAAAATTGGTATATCAAACCTTAAGAAAAATAAGAGATTATTTGGATTTATTTAAAATGTTATTTCAATACTTGAACAACATTAAGAGAAGTGTTCCAAGATCACTAGAGTTTTGATGACTTAGAAGGTTAGGAAGGTCGGTTTTGTGACAAATATTTTGAAATTGAGATCTAATATGGGTATACACAAGACATTCTAGGAGAAAGTGTTTTTCATATTCAACCCTCTTGATGTCACAAAGGTGATTGGTTCTTTCTTTCCATGGTGTTTTACGGATTTCCCAACATCCAATTTCACTATGCAGCTCATGAGAAATAATTCTTATTTTAGCAATATTGATTCTCTTCTTTACGCTAGTCAAAACTGAGAGATACTTTTGATATTCAAGGTTAGGGTTAACCACCTCCGTATAATATCTTAATTTTGTTTTATCCTCTATTTATTTATCACACCATAGATTCTCCATAAATTTAGCATGCACAATATTTTTAATACCATCGATATTCTACATAATAACTTCTTCTTTTATTCCCCAATGATTTAGCCAAGACTTGGCATCATTATGCCATCCCCGCTTGAGTTGTTGGTGCTTTTGGCTAGAGTCTAAAGAAAATTTTGGGAGCCTCTTTGTTGTGGGTGGGAAATCCCTCCTATGGACTAGCACTAAGGGTTTTATCATACATGCAGAAATGACCTAAAAATTCTTACTTTTTACCATCATCCTGTGCCTAAACCCCCATTACTCATATGTAAATACAAGGCTCAAGAGATTAAGTTGACGTACCTTATTTTTCATGTTTGACATCGATCCCTTTTCGTGCTTAGTTGTTCTTTGACTGCAACTCTCCTCCCAATGTTGACCTGCATTCACTAAAGACAAACAAAGAACTCCACATACATTTGATCTATGATCTAACGGGTTAGAGA
Organism: Picea sitchensis; assembly: GCA_010110895.2. Lineage (NCBI taxonomy): Eukaryota > Viridiplantae > Streptophyta > Pinopsida > Pinales > Pinaceae > Picea > Picea sitchensis. Next base: position 9,205 of record SNQJ01S0016721.1, read on the forward strand.
TTTAATCAATCATACAATCAATATTCCAATAATGACAATCTCATATGGTGGGACGAGAAAAACAATTATTTTATTAACTTCAAAATGATACCTTACAATGATAAAGTCAGCTACTGCTCCTCGATCCTGGTCCTGGGCTCTTCTTCCACTGTCTTCCAACTGCTTTGCTCTATACTTCTCTTTGCACAAGGATGGCTAAAGGTTGGGACAAAGGGAATTCTTAATAGGGTATAGTTTCTTTACTATGATTCTCCTCCTTTCAAATGGGACCCCTACCCCTTCTTTTATAGGTTAGAAGGAGCTAGGTAATTGGTCGAATGACCGGCCATGCATGGCCAAAAGGTTTAGTTAACTTACCCAAAGTTGTGTGTTCCGTTAGCAAATTTCATTTTTTCGTGCTTTTGTAGGTACACGTGGGCTGTCTTGGGTCAGCTCACATGTACACACGTGCAGTAATGGAGCAGGGCACGTGGGCCTATATAAAAGGGGTTTTTAAGAAGAGTTGTTAAGTAGTGTTTTGGCAAAGAAGGAATCTGAGATGGCCTGATGCCAGGTAAGCATGTATGTTGCAAATTAGGGTTATAACAGATGCCCCCTAATGTGTGAGGTTAGAAGAGCATCTGATGGCCAAAATACATTAACAATCTTCACCAACATTCCAAACAAGTGAGCCTAGGGACCAGAAACCGAGAGGTGCCTCCTGCAAAATAATAATTGTCTCACCGAGGCGGGCATACCCATGCTCGGGATGAAATAAAATCATGGCTACCAATCAAATACACTGTAGATCCATGTCATATAACTATATAAAGTGTAGCCGCGAGAAATACACGGCGGAGCTACATCTCGAAATCAAAAAGATATATATGTAGAGTATCCATCTTCTAGAAGATGATAAGGCATGATGGCTGGAGATGAGGTCTTCAGAGCTCGAGCAACAACTTCAAAATCTTCAAAACTCGAGTAGGAGTGTAATATGAGTTTACAACTTCACTGCCCAGAGGTCTTCGACAGCTCGTCGGTCATGGACTAGAGAATCTTGATGACCAGACCGAAGGCTTCATTGATTTCGAACAAAGACTTGATTGGACTTTCGGGATGGTCGGGCATGAGAGCAAGAGAGAAACTGCAGAGGGGCTGACTCAAGCTTGGTAAAAAATTCCCTTGGACAATAGCACGACAAATGATGAGATTCAGGAAGCATGGCATTAACATAAGTTCACAACGCTGGAGGCAAYGCAAACTCTCCATATGTTTGGAAGAATAACCAAACGGAGGAGGACACAGCTCAATGTAGCGAGAACAGCTTCCTAAGGTCATGTTAAATCCCAGGGCTTGATGGACAAATGGAAGGATGTGATTTATCCAAGGGTGACTCATTGTGAAACCAATACAAAGAAAATACTTTTCCCTTCCTCTTTTTGGGGTATATTTGATTTTTTTTGTCTTTTTCAATAATGTTGGAAAGCTTGAAAAAGAATAAAAGAATGCTACGTTACAAAGGAGGATTGAGTGTCGCAAACATACTAGTTCCACAGAACACAGGGATTCTCAGGGCAAAGAGACATATGCAGGAAAAGGACACTCGAGAAAAGTCCTCCAGGGTCCAAAGGTGCCAAGATGCAGAGGCAAAGTGCTACAAGTCTTGCGTATAAGGCATGATTCAGATGGTTCAGTTGCGAGCAACATGGAGTCGGCATTAGGCCAAAGACGTAGGTATGCAAACGCGGTTAACAAGACACACAATGGTAACGTCCTTCGATGTAATTTTAACGAACCCAGAGAAGGTAAGCTCGATGGTTTTTCATATTTAGAGAGTCTAAAAAAACATAAAAGGAGACTCCAATGGGGTGCCTTTTTCGAAGGTAGTCTATTCGGTTCGAAAAAGGGGTAAACTAGCACCGAAAATACGTCTATTCAAAACATTTTAATGAGTGTGATAAAGACAAGATCACTTGGCAATTTTTCATTTTTAAGGAGTCTGAAAAAAACTTAACTATGGACTCCGACAATAATGTTCTTCTCGACCATTTTAGTGAGTGTGAAAGAATAAGGTCACTCGACGATCTTTTCAATTTTAGGGAGTTTGAAAAGAGCTTAACTATGGACTCCGTGGGGGTTCCTTTTTTCGTACATTTAGTCCCTTAGGCTCGAAAAAGGGTTAAAATTATACCTGAGGGTACTCTTCTAGAGAGTTGAAGTTCCTTAGAGTATACCTTTGTTCGTACAGTTGACCTTCCAGACCAAAAAAGGGGTAAACTACCACCGGATAGACGTGACTTCAAATTTTAGTTTAACGAGCGTGAAAGGCCACAAGATCGCTCGACAATCTTTTCATGTTTAGAGGGTCTTAAAAGGGCTTAAAAGAAGACCCGTTGGGGGCTATGACTCATGTATGAAACTAGTTCAGGTAGAGCCCGTTGCTAAGCTCGGACCAAGAGTCTCTTCGATAGTCAACTTGGAAAGTCTCCCACAAAGGAAGAAAACACAAACCACGGTGTAAGTCCTCCCTCGGTATAGAAACCGTAGTCATGGCTTCAAGGATAGCCTCATCTGAAGGCAATCCAAAATCCGATAAATCACGCAAACGAGGGTCGACAGTCCCAAAGGGTGAAGTAAAATGACCATACTCTATATGACGATGGAGGTTTTGGCCAGGGCTGGTAGAGTCTATCAACGAAGAATCACAAGCATGAGGGCTTGAGGATCTACAAACAACAAGATCAGACTCAGAAGGATACTCAAGTCCACTTGGACTAATAGGGGGAAACAAGGGCTCCCATGCCCCCATTGGATAAACCAATGGATCATTTGTTGAGACTAAGTCTCGGGAATGCCAACATGATTTCATAGGTTCCTACTCAGAAGCAATTGAACATCGAGGATAAGATGCCACATAATTAACCCGTGGCGGGGTAGAGTCTACACGAACACTAGGAACATATAAAGGGGTAGTCTGAAATAATGTCGAATTAGGATGGTGATTATCATATGCCAGTTGGTCGATAGTGAAAATGCTTCCATTATGAGGGAAATGCATCACCCGGAAGAGCGTAGACACCACAACATTCATAGCATATACATAATCACGCCCGAGAAGCACATTGAAATCTAACGAGCCTTGCACCACTATAACATCAACAAGGACAGTCTTCCCACCTAAAGATATAGGTAACTGAGGAAGAACCCCCAAATATTCACTAGGAYGTATGTTAAAAGCCAACAACTCATGCGAAGAAGACACAAGCTCGGGAGATCCCAAGACTTTCCAAACCGAGGAGGATAAAATACTTGCAGAGGCTCCCTCATCCACAATACATCGATAAATGTTTGTTGAATTAACTTCAACCCTTATTTGAAAAGGTGCGGCAGAAGGAAGACGAGGCTCAACAAGGTTATTCCAATCAAAGGAAACCATCCTAGGGCTTGGAGGGAGTGTTCTCGGAATGAGTGGAATGCCCCCTTGTTCTGAAAGTATTGAACCTGAAATGCTAAAAACATAGTCGGTAGACACGTCACTCCCCAAAAGAAGAGTGGGATCATCGACATGACCACTTTCACAACCAATGGTTGAATAGGTTGTGGGACTACATGGTATAAAGCCACCTCACCCCCTAAAAGAGGAGTGGGATCAGCCGATGACTGCATTGGCATGACCACTTTCACAACCAATGGATGAATAGGCTGCGAGACTACATGGTCTAAAGGCACCTCACCCCCCAAAAGAGGAATGGGATCAACCGATGAATGCATCAACATGACCACTTTCTCAACCAATGGCTGAATAGGCTAAGAGACTACAAGGTATAAAGGCACCTCACCCCCCAAAAGAGGAGTGGGATCAGTCGATGACTGCATCAGCATGGCCACTTTCTCAATCAATGGTTGAATAGACGGTGAGGAAACCTCAAAAGACTCAGAATCAGAAGAGCTTGCAGACAGGGACCACAATCTTTGTACCTCTGGAATGCCAGGGCACAAATGAGTAAGGTGATATCCCTTGCAAATCTTACAAGGGAACTTAGGCTTACATCCTATCCGTCTAGGTTTCTCAACAGAATTAATGCCCCCAGCATGACTAGCAGTGGTTGGTTGCACATCTCCAACATGACTTGCAGAGGCTACAGACCTATTACCAGTATGACTAGTAGTGACTAGAGTTTTTCCCCCAGCATGACTTGCAGAGGGTGAGTGTGTGCCCCTAACATAACTTGCAGAGGATGGGTGTTGGTCTTCAACATGACTTGCATAGGTTGTCAACCTATCTCCAACATGACTCACAGAGGTTGGCGATTTCTTCTTCCTATTCTTTCTCTTTCTATTTCATTTAGACTTCTAGTTACTAGTAACTGTACTTTCACCAAAGGCGGGAGAAGGAGGAGGAGAAGACTTTGCTGATGAAGAAAAATCAATAGGGTGCCCATGAATTAAGGTGCTTAAATGAGAAGTGTCAAGAGCATTCGGGAAATTTGGAATGGTACCCAACCAAACAGGTAGTCCCACATTCAACCCAAGAATGTACAAAGTGGCCATCAAAGGGACACCAACGTTTCTGAAGAAGGGAAAAGCACAAGAATCTCCTTGTGAAGGGGTTCCTTGGTTGGTATCATCGGGAACTTTAGCCATGAAAATATTATGCACAGATTCTCCCCTTGCGGGATCGTTCAAGTCCGTAAAAGTCTCACACACTGACTCTGGCAAATCAGTGTTATCAAAACAATGCCTATAAAGAGGTGACTCCACGTTTCTAAGTGGAAGACCAAAAAAGTCCTCACGACCGGCGGAGTGGGTGGTCTACCACCCTAGGTCAAAGACCCAAATCCATGACTGACTAACTCACTATGGAAAACTAAGGAGCACAGAGCACACACTAGAAAAACTCCTAAAGGTAAATCAAGCAAACAACTAACTAGTTGGAAGAACAGTTACACAAACCAACACTAAAGCAACTTACTGGTGCAAGTGAAACTCGAATATGGAAGCACCTTTCGGGTATACTCTGCAAAGCATGGCCCAACATTTGCCCTAATTACTGTGGTATACCCCCGCATTCACCTGTGTAATTCCATCAAATAAAGGCAACTAGGTTTCCAACGCGCGAACAGTCACCAGGCAGGTACAATCGACAGTTGGGTAGACCAAAATGATCAGGGTATCAAGCCTGAAACCTACCAAGGGTATTGAAAGCAAGTGGTCTGGAAGACAACCTAGGACCTTGAATATATTCGAGACCCATGAAGCTCCGTGGCAAATGCAATTGAAAGAATCCCAAGACAAGCCCTCTATATGTTTTCTCCACTATGATTGGTCCGACTTTGGAGGGGTTATCTCTGCTACCTTTCCGCACACGACCTCGTGTTTAGCCCCTGTGTTAGAGGGGGGTCCCAAATAAATTTCATGATACTGGACTTCTACACTCCTTAGCACAGACTTGTATGTTTGTTTTATAGCCTTGAAGAGTTTCCTTTGCAACCTAAATCAAGGCTCTAGCCTAATCTAGTTGATGAACCCTATAAACATAAAGTCTAGTAAATTTTAATTAGCGTTCTTTTTAATGAGTTCCATAAAACCCCTGAGAAGGATTATTTCTGACAGGGGAGAGGATGACTGCCTCTCTAGAAGAAAATTTATGGAATCATACACGTCACTGACACTTCCTCAGCTAGCAGGTACACGCGGGCTATGGGAAGGTAGGGCGTGGGTACACGCGTTCAAACCTTATACAGACCATGTGTACCTCTGTGGGTCTCGAAAAAAAATGCGGTCAAGCAAAGAAACAGAGATAACTGGTATGGAAGACCAGAATCTCTGTTAGCTCAGAATTTTGCAGAAACTTTAAAAACAAGGAATGAAACCAGTTCTTAAAAATACCCAAGAAAAAATATTCCCAGAAACCCTAGAGTTTCCCAGTATGGTCGCCAATTCTATTGTGGGTAGGAAATCCCTCCTACGGATTAGAACTAAGGGTTTTATCATGCATGTATAAATGACCTAAAGATTCTTACACCTCAAGGCTAAAGAGATTAAGTTGACGTACCTTATTTTTGTGTTTGATGTCGATCCCTTTTAGCTTGGTCATTCTTTGAATACAACTCCTCCCAATGTTGACCTACATTCACTAAATACAAACAAAAGAACTCCACACATGCATTTGATCTATGAACTAACGGGTTAGAGATTTAATCAATCATACAATCGTATTTAATAATGACAATCATATGGCGGGACCGAGAAAATTATTTTATTAACTTCACGTGATACCTTACAATGATAAAAGAGTCGACTCTGCTCCTCGATCTTGGTCCTGGGCTCTTCTTCCCTTTGTCTTCCAACTACTTTTCTCTATACTTCTCTTTGCACAAGGATGGATAAGGTTGGGATAGGGAATGCCAATAGGAGTATAGTTTCGTTACTATGATTCTCCTCCTTTCAAATGGGACCCCTACCCCTTCTTTTTATAGGTTAGAAGGCTAGGTGTTATTTGGACGGGCCGTAGACCATGCATGGAAGAAAGGTTTAATTAACACACCCAAATGAATGACCGACCATGCATGGAAGAAAGGTTTAATTAACTTACCCAAATTTGTGTGTCTCGTCAGCAACTTTCCTTTTTTCATGTTTTTGTAGGTACACGCGGGTTGTCTTGGGTCAGCTCGTGTGTACACGAGTGCAATAATGGAGCAGGGCGCGTGGGCCTTTATAAAAGGGGTTTTTAAGAAGAGTTGTTCAGTAGTGTTTTGGAAAAGAAGGAATCTGAGATGGCCTGATGCTAGGTAAGCATGTATGGTGCAAATTAGGGTTATAACACTCTTGTTATCCATGTTGTTTATCTTGTTCTTGTAAATTAAGTACCTAATCATAGTTGTGCTCTCAATGGGGTAAAGGCTCTCTTCGATGAGGAGGATAGGATAGGGTGTATTGCCCTTAATTTTGAGATTATAAGTTATAAAATTCTTTTGGATCTACTCTATCTTTCTCTTGAATTCTTGAGAGATACTACATCCCAAATTTCACATCCATATAAGACAACAAGAGTGACAAGAGTCTCAAAGAGGAGATTTTTATGATCCCATAGCCAAAGGTCACTAATTTACAATTATTTTCAAGCCCAGAATAATATTTCCACCCTTGATTTATCCGTTTCTCATTGTTATAGTTCCAATTGATCTTTTGATGAATATCAATTCCAAGATACTTGTACGAAGCACTTCCTCCAAGATATTTTTGTCATATACAAAATTATCGTAGGTGTTCTTGTTGGATTTAATGATCATAACCTTCATTTTTTCAGTGTTCACGAATCACAATCATACATGTATTAGAGCAGAAGTCCTTGAGGATTCTTAGGTTATTACTAAGGTCATATGGATTCATTTCCGTAAGAACAATATCATCAACATAAAGAAGAAGGATAATTACTATACTAGCAAGAGTTGGTATAACACAACCTGCAACTTCCAAACAATCTTCTAACTTGTCAATGTAAATGCCAAAAAGGTTACGGGATAGGGGACAACCTTGCTTGACTCCTATATTGTAGTTAATTTCTTCTGACCAACCCTCAGTGCTCCTAAACTTAAAAATAACATTCGCATACAACATTACCGCAACATCTCTTAGCCCATAGGGAACTTTAGCTCTTCTAACCTATTCCAAAGGTTGGTCTTAGGCATGGTGTCAAACGATTTCCTAAAGTCTACAAAACAAAAAAGGATATTGGTTTTATTTTTTTGACACTCCTTTGCAATGATCCTAAGTGCAATAAGGTGTTCCACAATTGAATGATAACCATTAAAACAAACCTAACTTTTAGCTCTTTTTTTGTGAATTTCTAGCCATATGCTTGTCTTCTTTTCCAAAATACTTCCATATAGATTGGATAATTAATCATAATGGTCCTATAAATAGGGGGATTTATTTTATCCTCACTTTTAAAAATAGGTACAATGAGGCTTTGAGTCCATGGTTTAGGGAAGCCCTGGTTGACTGCTAAATTGAAGAGCTTGCGTATGTGAGGGATCAAAATTGGCCCTCCATTTTTTAATATTTCAGCTTGGTAGCCCTTGATGTCCTTAGATTTCTTGTTTTCAAGTCGCTTAACCCTAAACTCTATGTCTTTTATAGAAAATAACATCTTTTGTAGAAATGTTTAGAATTTTTTCTAGGACATTTGTTGATTTTTGTAGCTTCAGGCAAGTATTCTCACGTGCCCTAGGTGTTGGGCATGTGGATATCATCGTGGGAACCACATTACACTCTTCATTTCAATAAAATCGTCATTGGAATGAAGTTTTGGATTCATGGGTTTAGTGGTGGGATTTGTGGGTTTTTGTTGGGGCTTCACACCCACAAGAAATTCTAATTGTATGTTGACTTGTGGAGGGAATTCTATTTTCACCCCTAAGACTTGTATATAAAGGAGAGAGGTCATTATGACATCCCATATGGTGTAGAGTGTGTGGAGTGTATGGAGACATGATGGAGTTGGCAAAAGTGAGTCTGCACTTGTGCCAAGGAGCTTGGTCATTTCAACAAGGGAATATTTGTAACTCTGGAAAATTTAGCCTAGGAGAGAGGCAACCACAGAAGGAAGAAATTGTATGACTGGAGAAAATAGTACGAAAGTGTCCATACAATTTTTCATACATGTACGTGGGTCGCAGTGGGCATAGTCGTGTATGTACGTGAGTTTCAGTGGGCACAATCGTGTATGTACGTGGGTTGCAGTGGGAACAGTCGTGTATGTACGTGGGTTGCAGTAACGTGAATCATGTACATCCGTACACGTTTTCTAGGCAAGATCATGTCCATACAAGATGAGGTCAACAACAGTACAAGTGATGTTAGCAGGTTGTACATGTGGTCTGCAACATATTTGTGGACAAAGGAAATTTCCAGGGGTTTGCTAAGGTTTGGTTTTCTGATTTTTCTGTTATTAAGGACAAGGTTGTCCTCATATTTTGGTGAAATTGTATTGATTTGGAGGTCTGGTTTTTCCCTCTGAATTTCTGAAATTGACAATGCTACTTAATAGAAAATTTGTGTCTCATGTGAGTTGATGATTCATCTATGATCTTTTTGTTTCCGCTGCATATATTTTTCAGTCAATAATTTTCACTGTAAATTTTTTCACTGATAACAGCTAGGGTTTAATGTTAGCTCACTAGGAATCAATTGTCAGATATTAAAATTAGTGACATAGAGTTGCATGTGAAAATTGACATGGTATCAGAGCTTGGGATTTGAAAACAAGGGGATCATATTTGAGACACATAGTTGCTACAAGTGGTTGTAGATTATGTTTTTGTTTGGACAGGTCACAGGTGATATCTCTGAGAGGGATCTTCAATGTTGTTACAGGTGGTATCAATTCATATGGTCTTTGGTTTGAGACATGGAGTAGACTGTCCAGATGAGGAGTTGTGGACTATTGAAGCTCGATGGTGTGGTAGGTTGGAATTTTTGGTGGATTGGTGGAGAGACAAGATCACAATAGTATGTTGTGTGGCAGGTTTCCAATCTTGTGGATGGACTTCCAATGTCTTGTCATGGTGAGTTGCAATGGGTGCAACTCGGGTTATTTAGCTCGAACGAGATGGCTTCGTTTGTATGTCATATTGATGATATAGTGTCTTAATTGGAATGGAGAGTTTCACATTGTATAGATATGATAGTGTATGAGGAATTTGACCCAGGAATGAGGAGACTTGCATAGATGAGTTGCATAGGTCTAGATTGTTACATCCGCAGCTCGAGATTGTTCAAAGAGAGGAAATAGGTTTAGTTACAATGTGCGTGTAGACACAGAGAGTTTGGTGACTTGGATGATGGAGTTGGGTAGAAGTTCATTGGATGGTCATGACTTGGGTAAGAAGGATGATTTCCTTGAATAATTGCATGGTTCTTATACAGTGGGATCCACCGGAACATGACAGGGGTACATGATTTATTCGTGATATTCACAGTGTCTTACTCTGGTATGTATGATGAGCATGGTATGAGGACCAAGAATGTAGTACATGGATTTGGAGCAGTGGTATTCTAGATGGAGTCAGAGGATGTTTTGTGAGTATAAAATGTGTTATCGGTTCCAGGAGTGTGTTCTCATCCTTATCAATTGAAGAGTAGGGCTATGCAGTGTTGTTACAATATGGAAAAGTGCTATTGGATGCCCAAAGGATATAGATTAGGAACATAAGTGGTATTGGAGTTAGAGAGGGAAAAGTATATAGGCGGAGGGACCATCCTATGTGTATTGTGACCAGATGGAGTAGAGAGACAGGCGAAGAGGAGTAGGTAGCTTCACCAATGGTGAGGTAGGTGGCCCCACTAGTAGCACAGGTATAGAGGGAGCAGGTAACTCCACCAGTGGTGAAGCAAGTAGCTCTATAAGGGTGCAAGCTCAGAGGGAGACAGAGTTCAGAGGGAGTTATCCCTCATGATATGATGGGGAGGAACAACCTCCCAGGATTTTGTAGAGGACAATGTACAGGGATTAGGTAACTTCATAGGTTGTATATAATAAGAGGGAGTCTCACTTCAGGGGGAGTCTAACTTCAGAGGGAGTAAGTGGATTCATAGAGAGCCCGAATTCAAAGGGAGTGAGGAGGCTCAGAGGGAGATTTGGTCATTCAATGGGAGCCAACCTTCAAGTACAGGTGGGAGAGAGGCATAGGATGAGATGACTAGACATGAGGCTCGAGAGTGGGAGGCTTCTAGGAGAAAGGTGTCTTTTAAGAAGGGATCATGTCAGAAAACAAGATTTGTTTCAGTGACTGAGGGTGCAGCCACTTAGGAAGATTGGAGAGCAGGATTCACTTTCGTGATAGAGGGGGAAGCCAATCGGGTGGATTGAATAGAAACTATGATAGTAGATATAGTACTAGAGACAAAGCTATTTCTAGATGATTGTGGAGTTTTGTGAGAATATATCCCTCGCTAAGAGGGAGTGTTTATTTTTGTAGCTTCAGGAAGGTATTCTCACGTGCCCTAGGTGTTTGGCATGTGGAAATTGTCGTGGACACCACATTACATTCTTTGTTTAGAGAAAACCGCCATTGGAATGAATTTTGGGCTTCATGGATTTGGTGGTGGGATTTGTGGGTTTGTGTTGGGGCTTCACACCCACAAGAAATTCTAATTTGATGTTGAATTGTGGAGGGTATTCTATGTTGGCCCCTAAGACTTGTATATAAAGGAGATAGTGCATTGTGAATTTCATATGGTGTAGAGTGTGTGGAGACATGATGGATTTGGAAGAAGTGAGTCTGCACTTGTGCCAAGGAGCTTGGTCATTTCAGCAAGGGAATGTCTGTAACTATGGAAAATATGGCCTAGGAGAGAGGTAGCCGCAGAAGGAAGAAATTGTACAAGTGGAGCAAATTGTACGGAAGTGTCCATACATTTGTTCGTACATATACGCGAGTCGCAATGGGCACAGTCGCATATGTATGCAAGTTATAGTGGTCACAGTCACGTATGTATGCAAGTTGCAATGGGCACAATYGTGTATGTACGCAGGTTGCAGTAAGGTGACTCACGTACATCCATACAAGTTTTCTAGGAAGGAGCAGGTMTGTACATGCTAACGTCGACAATAACACAAGTGATGTTAGCAGGTTGGTCTGTAGCATATTTTTGGGCAAGGTAAATTTCTAGGGGTTTTTTGACGTTTAGTTTTCTTATTTTTCTTTTATTAGGGGACAAGGTTGTTCTCGGATTTTAGTGAAATTGTATTGGCTGGGAGGGATTTTTTCCCTCATAATTTATGAAATTGACAAGGTTACAAAACAAAAAAATTGTGTCTCGTGTGTGTTGATGATTCATCTTCGATCTTTTTGTTTCCATTGCAATTAATAATTTTCAGTGTAAAATTTTTCATTGATAACAACTAGAGTTTACAGTTAGCTCACTAGGAAGAAATTTGGAGATCTGAAAATTAGTCACATAGAGTTCCATGTGAAAATTGACAACATTATGGGATTCATAAATATTTTTAAGGTAAGAATTAAAATATGTCATCGGAAACATAACATTTTATTTAGTTTTATGAGTTAGAATTTGCCTCCAAAATTTCTTTGGATCTATCTTAGAAAGGTGCAAAAGATTCTCTTTCTTTCTATTTATGTAGTGCCTTTTTTCCCTTTTAATTAGGGCTTTTTATCTATTAATAATATTGTATTTCAAAGAATCATTACAAACATCCCTAATGGATTTTCTAGAAAGTTTACACTCATTATCATACCAAGGGTTGGCAATTTTATTCTTCTTTTTACACAAAACTTTGGTAAAAAACATTTATGGAGGTAGAAAGGATTGTTGTAAAATTATGATATATGTCTTCAATATTGTTTTTGTTATAGCCTTAATTTCCACCCTACAGTACATAAGGGAATCCAGTAAAAGATGAAATGCAAAGCACATTTATTTCTTGAGACTTGGGATTTTTTTTAAGGTCCTGGCAGGACCTATAAGAGACAACACACGATGATAGTCGTGTGTCATATGTATTGCAACAATCAATGACCTGTGTAACCTTCTAAATTTGATGAGTTATGAAGAACTAAGCGATGGGTGAGTTGTATCTTCATGGAATGAGCCTAAAAACTCACATCATTTGAGTTTCTATTGGGTTCTAGAATATATAGAAGCTCTCTCAAGCCTCTTACAAGGATCTATATAAAGAAGGAAAGTATTGAACAAGAGGAAGGAAGAATAATTTGCAGAGTTATATTGTCCAATAGTAGAGGTGCTACTCTTGTTCAAAACAACCAGAATGAGATTTCCTAGTTTGATCAAGAAGTTGAGGAGGATCAAGGAGCAAGGAGCCAATGAGGATGCATCATCACTAAGGTATGGATTCGATGTAATTCCTTCATATTAATCAATAGATCATTGGTTTTCCCCTTGAACATTTTTGTATTTCCTTTACAAATGTTTGGATCTGGTTTATTTCATTATAGATCAGGTTAGATTCAAGTTAGATATAGGATTCTAATGCCAAGTAGAGAGGTAGAAAGGATTTTTTTTCCTTTTGTTTGCAGGAAGTAGGTTGTGGAGGTTGGATATGGAACTTCATATATGCATCGTTCGAGATATACGAAGGACATCCTACAATGAAAGGTATGATATCTCTACCACTCCTTAGATTAATCGTGAATCCATTTGCTTTAGTCTAGGAAACAAATAGAAGTATATCCCCATTTGCTTTATGTAGCTTCCTCAAGGGGTTACCTTCTAATCATCTTAAACCACTTTCCCTATTTTAGGGCTAACCCACTTCTAACCACTTGTCCACTTAGTAATTTCTCCATTAACTTTATTATTTAAATAAATTTTTTTATATCCACTTTGACTTATAGTACACTCATCACTTCACTTTATTATTTAAATAATTTATTATTTGCAACCACTTTGACTACTTTGACCTTTTGGAGCTTCTAGATGACTCATGAGGGTTCTCTAACTTCACATGGCCATAACTCTCTAACCGTGAGGAGTTATGTGACGTTTCACACACCACCAAAAATGGCATGACATGTACTATCCATCTAGAATAATATTATCTTCAAATATATTAAAATTCATATCATTATACATCAAACAAACTTGGGTCCATTACCCAAACCTTTGTGCTACCGAAATTCTCTACCAAACTTTCTTCAAGGATTGACATCAATGACAACCAACCCAAATAATCAACAGACAACACCTCAAAAAATGTGCCAAACAAAAGTTGTACGATTTGCTCATGTACGACCTTGTTGCAACAAGAAACACTCCAAAGAGACTCAATTTACGTGCCCTTCAACTTCCTCGAAAACTGTGTCTTCTTTTGTGTTGTACAAACTGTACAGAGTCGTACAATACGACCTCCTCACAGCAATAAATATTAACCACTTCTAAACAGAAAAATTCCTTAGGAAATGTGCCCAATCTCTCTTGGGAAATGCACCCAAGTTGCTACCCTTTCCTCTCCTCTTCAAAGCTCTCTCGGAAATCTCTCAATCTCCTCTTCTCATTGTGTCTTGCACACTACCCAATGCATTCTCTTATAATTCGAAAGTGACATTTTATCTTCCAAATGTCTTTTCGTCTTCCCTATCCCTAAATCCAAAGGTCGGGATCTAATCTTGTCTTTACATGATCAAGGGACATAATTCATTCCCTCCAAAATAAATCACTTAAAATATTAAAATACAATTTCACTTTATAACATAAGTGCACTTTATGAAATAAAGTCACCTTAATACTAGAAGGTACAATTTATTAAAAAGTCACTTACATAAAAGAACCACTTTATTACAACTTTATAAAAACCCATTACAAAGTCAAGTGTCTAGTTGTGTAAATGTTCAGGTTACTTCTGCATACAAGACAAACATGCAGAGTACCTCCTGAGCTATAAAAACTAACAAATTTCTCAGAGACTTATATTGATTTTATTGTAGAGAAAACTACAAAATATCAAAAGCATTAGAAAATTGAAGATATAATAAATAATAGAAGTTACACAGGTCATGAATGTTGAGTGTGGGGACAAAAAAAATCCTTTCGATAAGTTTATTTTCAATAAAAACTCAAATGTCACTAACACAATCATTTTCTTAAAGAAAACACTTGTGAGCTAGATTATTACACTATTGCCTTCCAACTTGAGCAAGGATCACAATTAAATGACATTACGTGCATGAGAGTTTTTTACAACTCATGTATGGGCTTGAAAAATAAACCCCAAGTTATAAGGGTCAATTATCTCAATCCTTCACTACACTTGCTCAAGTAAGGTATAATCAATTATACTAACTCACATAAAATAATTTTAAATAGATAAATTATTAGTAAGATGATTTATTGATATGCTCCTCACACCCCTTTGGCATGGAGACTCGATCAAGATTGTCTCATGTCATTCTTAGTATGCCCCCAATACTTGGGGACTGTACCAAAGATGTCCCCTACAAAAATAAGACACTCCTAATACTTGGGAGTACTCTACATGGGTGTCCTATTAGGAGTACTCTACATGGGTGTCCTTGTAGAAACACAAAACAAATAAATAAAACAAAAAACCATTTTTTGCTTTTATTTATTTGAGGGTTTCACCACCCTCCCCTTGTCTCTTTTGTTTGTATATAACCTTCCCAAATCGTAACGTTTGCCATTTCTCCCCTACAACTCACTATAACAAGGATTTCCTAACGTATTTCTAGTGCACTTCAAGGTCATCAAGCACTATTTAACATGGGGCATCGATCTTTTTTCATTTCTTTCACTACAACAAGGATTTCCTAACGTATTTCCAATGCATTTCAAGGTCATCAAGCATTATTTAACATGGGGCTTCGATCTTTTTTCATTTCTTTCACTAAACTATGTATAATAACATTTAGATTTGAACTAGGCATCGATTATCCCCACATTCCTATAGATGATGTTCATAGTTTGGATCATGGACAAATGGGGGATAGGCCTAGATTGATCGAATGGCACCAACAAGCAAGGAACAAATAGAGGCACATTTACCTTGAGTTGATTGGTGAATGGAAACACGTCTACCTCCCTCTCCCCTTGGTTGGTCAAAGGAAGAGAAGTGTTGTCTACAAGGATTTCCGACCATATTTCCAATGCATTTCAGGGCCAACAAGCACTCTTTCAATGAAGACATGGAGCATCAATCTTTTTCGTTTCTTTCGCTAAATAAGTTATAGCAACATTCAAATTTGAACAAGAGATCAAATATCTCCACGATCCTATAGCTGATGTTGATAGTTTCTGCAACTCAGATGATAAAGTCCAAGCAGTGGTTGGTTGAGGATGACTAGCAGCTTGAGCTTTATTGTTTCTTTCACTATTTTTTGTACACTGTTGATACACTAATAAAATGATGATGGATATAATTATAGGATATATCATTATATTTCAATTTAAGTTGGATATTGATGATGTTATAATGAAAATGCTATGTTTTTCCTAATTTGAATGCCAATTTTCAGATTTTGTTACTCCCAATTGCATAATGGATGCAATTGTGTAATTAGAATTGCATAACAGTTGTTGCTTTATTGTACAAGTTTGTAATCAATTGTGTATCAAAAAATATCTCTTATTTTAAATACTCTTTTTTGAATAGATATTCAAGGCAAAGTCCCTAATGTCAGACATCCCCTATGATGTCCCCTGAAATTTGAGACCACATCTCTGAGATGTGTCCCTACATCCTCACCCTTAACACCCCCGAAACTTGGTGAAACATTAATAATAACTGTTCTTAAAATTCATGTCCTTCTAAGACCTTTCAAGTACACTGATTCAATACATGACAATACATGTTCAATGTTCGGATTAGATTATTATCAAACTACTAAGGTCAACACCCAAAGGAAGGGGCAAGAACAACACAAATAATCACTACCCTGAACCTTCTTTGATCGAATCACCATTTCTCATTTTTCCATTGCTTTCTCTCCCACTCAAGCTCTTTATGTGCTTAGAGTAGGTTAGTCATGTCCATACAACATTAATACCTTACCCAAGAATTTTGAGGTTCTTATAAGTACGAAAAGTTTTGGAAAATATGTGAGACGAATAGTGCAGAGAAAAAGAAAAAGCAACAATTATTGATAATAATGTCTGTAATATATATCTATAGGTTTTAACATTTCCAAAACCCGTACTGTTATGGACATTGGAAACCCATACCCATTGCCCTCTTCTTCTAGGGGACACAGGTGATTCTGTACAGCAGGCAATAGCTTATGACAGAATGTCACCCCCCCAAACAAACTCATAGACATGAATAACTTTGGCCAGCTTTATTAAGGAGTGAAATGCAAACCTCCTAAAATCTCATTTCATATTCACTTCCCAATCATTTTATGTACATGACAGGTACATTCATCTCTCATCTTAAGCAATGTTGATGTTTTGTCAATTCCACAGAATCCAGCTGCCCTGGCTGACAGATATTCTTTTGTCGGTATATTTAGTTGTCTCCTGCCACTGCAATTGGTAATTTCCTGGATAGAATACCTTGGTCACACTGGAAGAAATGACCTCAGATAAAAACTTTTGATTTTTTAGTTTCCTGGAAGAATTACAAGAGAGAAAAACTTTGAAAATATATGTCTCAAATCAAAAGAGAGATTAAAAAGAAAAGATTACAAATACGAGAAATCTAGACATGTTGCCTTGAAGGTCAATAGGTCATCTTGGCATAAATGACCTCCTCCACCAAACTTCAAATGCCTTCTGTAAATTTGGGCAGTCATTTCCAGAATTCGAAAAATATTCCATCCAGCACAGAAGTATACTCTGTTGCTGCTTCATTGGAAGTGTAAGAATTGTCTGGCTTATTGCTTCTTCCACTACCTTCATATCAAGTCCTTTGCAGCACCTCTGTATCCATCCAAAGTCATCCACCAATGGTTGCAACCAAGCTTGCAGAAGGTTATATCTCACTTCACAAGGACAAAGTATCTGTCGTTTTCCTAAGGTCATGACCAGCTTTGCAGTAACACGGCTAACTTCATATCGCACCATACAAGAAGTTTGCTTGTATAGCTCTAACAATTCTAACTGGTTAGCCCATATTCTCACAAAATCTTCTGCTATTTGTCTATCAACAAGAATTTCGAGTAGCCAATTTAGATTGTCCACCTGTCGAGCAATCTGTGCAATTAATGATCCTCTATCTTCAATAACTTCATTCCCAAGATTCTTGTTAGTGGCTTGCATAAAAAGCTTCACGAGAGAGTCAAGACAACCATGGCAGAGACCGTACAAATCATCCTTGAATAGACTCGCAAATTCATTATCCTGGATTGAATTCTCCCGCAACATTCTCAATACTAAGCATTTCATTTCCCTCCTTGCCTTTTCATCTGTTCCTTTGGTAACTGACTGAACTACATGCATGAGTAATTTCTCTGGGCCTGTGTGCTCTGGGAGATGAAGCCTCCCTAATACATCTTGTACTATGTTTCTGTCCAAATGGATTCGACTCAACAAATTCCTCAGCCTTACCTCCTCCTCCTCTGTCCAGGGCATAGCTTCAAGGTATTCCAGGCATGCCTGAACACCAGAATCAAACAAGATCTTCACTGATACCTGCAAAAGAAAAAAGAAACAATCAGCTCTGATAAAGGTGTCACCAATATGACTCATCTCCATCAATTATCCTCAAGAGGGAATTCTTCCCATATTGAATGTAACAGTACAAATAAATTATTCACCGAAAACCAAGAACTAATTTTCCACAGCCAATATCCTAACTACATTAACTTGGAACAAGGCTAGGCCTCAAGAAAGGGCATTATACCCAGTCCCTCCATGTTAGAAAATTATCTATTAGTGATAACATGTTGTTGGGCTACGGCAACTCAAAACATGACCAACAGGATTAACTTTCAATCAACTCTGGGATGCAGGTCGGTTCAAATTTATGCATCAAGTCATTAGACAGTCTACCAGCTTCAGTGCACATGATCCAATGCTTTTCTAAAGACAAAGTAGTTCATTCGGTGAAGTTTGAATTAGTCATACAACCAGTTTTACTGGATCTTCTCATTAAAATCATCAGTGTCTCATAATTTAATTGGAAGTCTGACAAACTGCCGTCCCTTCTTATAATTGAAACATTTCCAGATGCCATTTGCCAAACAACCTTAAAATTAAATCACTAAAATGTTATTGCAATGATCTATAACCTTGCACAAATGGCCCAGGAAGGACATTCTATAACCTCCTTTCAGTAATGTACATTTGACTGCGTGTCTGTGATCATGCTTTTTTATTGTCATTCCATCCAACATAATAAGAATTCAAGTCCTTGCAATGATCTATAACCTTGCATTCATGGCCCAGTAAGGACATTCTTATAACCTCCTTTAAGTAATGTATATTTGATCACCTGTCTCTGATCATGCTTTTTTAATTTCATTCCATCCCATAGAATAAGAATTTAAGTAGATTACCTTCACCAATGTATGTAATTATGTAGGTAAACTTGTGATCTTAGGATGGACAAAAGTTCCGTATGATGTGTGTACATATGCATCTGTCTATAAATATGCAATAATTTTAGTTTCAATCTTGTACAGCTCCTCTAAAGGGATGTCTAATTGGCTGAAGCTAGTTTTGAAATTCTGTATTCAGTCCTGAACTCATTTGCATCTTCAAGGTACCTTGGGGATACTTATTTCTTTTGAGGTTCATTAGTTTAATACTACAATATTAATTTGTTTGTTATATCTATGTCTTATGGTGTGTGCTTTGTGTCTTCGATTCTGCACAGATGGACATTAGATCTAAAAGTAAGGATGATATTAGACCTATGTCTGCTTATGGTGTGTGCTTTGTGTCTTCAATTCTGCACAGATGGACATTAGACCTAAAAGTAAGGATGATATTTGATTCATTGATAACTGAAAACATGCGAAAAACAAGATTAGACACAGCAATGCAGCATCATTTCTTCCTTAGTCTATTAACGGAAGGACAGAAATCCAAATCAGTGTTTGATAAAAAGCACTCGGGAAGAAATGAAATTGATACAAATACAATGGAATGTGATCAAGGATGAGAACAAAACAAATGATGAGATTGTCATACATGGGTATGCTAGTAAGACGGATAATTTATGTAACTATACATTCCTATTTTGGGTGCTTCTATTCCTTAAATTTGTGGCACCCCAATGTATATAGCATCATCCATCTTCCACAACTTCAAAAAGATGATATTTTACAGGTATATTGTTTTCTATATATCGCAACCTGACCACTTCTAATTAATTGCCTTAGGTTCCAAGGAACCAACAGAAGAATGGTATCGAAGGTTACAAGGGTCAATGAGACTCCTTTTTAAGAGATGTTTTTTTATTCCAAAATAGATTATTTAATGATCATGTCATGTCAGGACATAAGTCGAGGGTATGCCTTTTGCACAGCGTGAGAAATATTAGCAGAGTCAATGAAGCTCTTCATTTCATTAGCCTTTTGTAATATAAACGCAAGTCTCCTCACAAAGCTTGAGCATAGGACAGAGATATCAAATTAGGATGTTCTTCTCCATTGATAGTGGACATAGACATGCTTATGTCAATGACGTTGCCTATTCTCAAACTCTGCCAACTTGATAATTCATACATGGAAATGAAGACAACTAGACCTAACTCTACACAAAGAGCAACATGACTAGGTGCAAGAGAAATGTGAAGTGCAAATAAACCAATGCAATTGACGTAACTGACCTCTGCACATCATGTGGCCATAAGGCAAAAAAACCTTGTCAACAGTCTCTGACATATCAGAATTCCTAGTGTAGTGCAGTCACACTGAACATTCACATTCTAGAATCTAAACTATTTAATATAAATAACAAGTGCAAGGAATCGTCGTTATAATAAGCAAAACCAAATTTGATCACTATCATTCCCAAAGCAGTTTGATTGTTTCTTCATTAATCATAGGAAGTCAGATTCACATAACCCATTGCACTCGTGACCTTCAAACCCTCGTAAAGGTGGCAACAAAATTGATCTGTTGTCCTAAAATGTCTCTCTCCAATCAAAATCAATTAGGAAAGGAGTAATCATTACTAGTACAACTCTCTCATTATAGCTATTCCCTGTAACAAATCACTTACAGAGACAGCCATAAACAAATTGCAATAAAGAATATTAGTAACATTTTCAATGATTACATAAACAAATGTCATACATGACAACAAAGCACTTCTCAATTACTCTGCCTGTCATAGACTAAGCTCTCACAGATTTATAATGATATTACAATCTTTTTGAAAAGTGTCAGAACATCGATTGTTATAACTCCAACTATTCTCAACCACCACCTCAACTAATAGGTTTTTTTTAATCCATCTCTTTAAAGGGTGTCCGACAACCTCAACTTGTTAGTAGTTACTCAAACTATTCCCAACTTGTTGTGCCCCTAACACAAAATCCTAAATGTATGACATAGGAGATGACCCATTTTCGGAAAAGAGTGAGAATCAACTAGGTAAAGTCAACTAAGAAAGATCGACTAGGAAGAGTCAACCCCAAAGGAGAAACCAACCAGACAGGATCCACTGAGAAGAATTGACTAGTTTGTCGTTGACTACACTGTAATAGGCTAGCATACCTATATTGTTCCTAGAATTAAGGGATGAGTAGTTGGTCATGTTACCTTCTAGACCTGCACTTGCCAAATACTCAAGTCCAACAATAAAAAATGCAAACTTAGGGCAACTTAAAAGTTCCACCCATTGCCACCTTGGTGGACACTTTTCTTACTTTAGGCCAGCTCTCCTCCAACACAAAAAGGGGATTCCCTAATAAGATTGCTAAGTCTGTCCTTAAACCCTTAAAACAACTTCCGACTTTACAAAATAGGAATTAATGATATGCAATAGATGTATGGTGGTGAATGCAAGTAGACTAGTGCCTTGTCCTTTTGGGTGTGGAGCCCAAAGACAAATCTGTGAAATAAGATCTTGACTGTGAAGCATATTAAACCAATAAACATGCATTAAACAACGATGTTTGCAATGATAACAGATCTGTAATTTGCACTTACAGTCAAGTATAGATACTCAGAATGACACATCAACACAACCATCAATCATTCAAGTGAATTTGTGATATCATATGAGACATAAGCAGCAAACGAGGACAATTTTCTATTGAATAATCAGCCCTGAATACAGACTTCAGCAATTTGGTATCACAAACAGCTGAGAAGGAGGTCAAAGGCCTCTCTTTCAGCCCCTCAATACCTAGCATTAACCCACTAGAACAGTGCAATATTATGTCCAGTCAAGAAGAGAAAACCTGAAATGATATGATGGTGACCTCGGACGCAAATCAGCCCTGAATATTTCCACAACTGAGCTCCAAACCTGCAATTTTATCCGCAGTCTCCAATTCAAGATCCTAGGGTATTTCTCCACAATGATATTAGAGGGCCTCCTTTTATAGTTTTTCTCCATCAACTACCATTCAATAAAATATTATAAAGAATAGTCTATAAAGCCTTAGATCCTTCTTTTCCTACTAAATATCAAGAAAAACCCCTTGGAGTCTTCTTGAAGTAGAGCGCTCCACCTCTTTGTGTTTATTTTAACTAGGGGAAGGTGCTAGATGATTCCTTTCTGCCCTGTGTCACCTCCTTGTGAAAGGTGTTCTCCTTTCAAACCATTGAAATATGCCAACGTTGCCTTAAATGAAGAGCATCTTCCTACTTTAGATGATTTGACCTTGTAAAAGATGCCTCGGATGCCTCCTTGGGTGAAGCACTCCTTTCTTGAATCACTTATTGATGCCACATGTCATCTCCTATGCTTGGATGCTCCTCTTCTAGTGCTATTTGACCATTTCAAATGCTGAAATATTCCTTCAAATGTCGATTTTCTAGATGTATGTGCAATCCATGGGCTGGTATGTAGGGAGGCCCCCTCAAGTAGGCTCATAAATCAACAAATATGGTTGGTCATAACATACCATAGACTCTGCTTGGATGAAGGGCGCTTCACCTAGAAACATATGCCTGCACTTGTAAATGAGTTTTGAATGCCACGTGTTCTCCTATAATGCAAGGTGCTCTCTTAGAAGTTCAAATGGGCTGAAATGCCTCCAAATATGCAAATTCTGCCTTAGGATATGTGATATGCCTCAAAAGGTCTTCATGGAATTTTATTCATCAAAACAAAACATGTAGAAGGGTCCATCAAATCAAGATCATCCATCCTAAGCATGCAACAATCTGCATTTAACTCCAGTGCTCCAGCTCAAATGCATACTTGGGTGGTAACAGGTTGATTGGATTTGATGTCAATGGAGTGGTTGGCGAGAAGCCTTGTCAACAGGATACCATTGATTGRAGATATTATTGCAGGATTTGTACTTGTGCAAATCTCTCCACAAGATCCCCAAATCTTGCGTAACTATGGAAGAAACTACCACTGTCACCTAAGTAGAATCTTCCCTCGTTTTAGCGATGGAAGAGGTCCACCRCAAGGGATGCTTCCTTGGTGACCTCAAGGATCGAATAGCAAGAAATAGCCAAGCCTACCGCCCCCTATCTTGGTCACCTATTAGTTAGGTCTAGGTGTAGGAAAAAAAAAAAAAGAGGTTGTAAGGTGATTGTTGTACCTGCCCGGAACAAAGAACAATTTGGAGTATATATTTGACAATTACGAAGCTAAAGCATGCAACAATGACCTCTTTAGACACTAGACAAGTAAAATTGCATTGGCTGTTGCAAATTACAGCAGTAAACAACTTTATGACAGCAATAAAAGATTTGCAACAACAACAAGGAATAATGTTCAGAAACACCACAATTGAGCATGAAAAGTAAGCATTAAACCAATAGATTATTATCCAATTGCTAGATCTAGTTTATGAACAAGTTAAGCCACTTATAAATAGGTGTATGCAGCAAATTAAGACAATTTTCAGTGGCTGTAGCAAACTTTTGTAACAACAGCAATAAATAGTTGAAGTTTGCTAGGGTTAGAGTTAGTAAAGTTAGTATGATGATTGAGAGAATAAAAAAGGTAATTTTAACAACTACTTTCACCACAAGATCACTCCTAGATCAGTGTTATTGTCATTCTAGGGCCTATGGAGTCTCAAATGCATTAAACTTGAAGATTGATTTAATTGAAACCAAAGAGATAGAGTCTAAAGTTTAAACCCTAAGGTGCAAGCATGTTTGGACCTTAGCCTTTAGACTTTGAGGAAAAGGGTATCTAGGGTGCAAGCACGTTTGGGCACTAGATGCCATTTTTTCCTTTCTTGTAGCTTCAACTAAGTCAAGGATCAAATGTCGAGGGCTAAAATCCTAAAGCGCAAGCACTTTTGGGCTATAGGATTCTAACCCTAGCAAGGATGATTCACAAATTTGGACAAATAAAACTTTATGAGGGAAAGAAGCACTTATGTTCCCCTTTTAGGGTTTCAACCAGTGTTGTATATATCGTCGATATATCATATATATTGGATTTATCACCAAGATAAAGGGGAAGACGATATATTCGATGGAATATATAGCGATATATCTGATACATTGAATGTGTCGTGACACATTCAAAGTATCGCGATATATTCTCAAAATATAGCGAGTCGACAGAATATATCGGCCAACTAAATAAAAAACGTGGAAAAGTACGTGTGAAGGAGGTTTTAAGGCCGCATGTCACTTTTTTTCATTCATTATTTCATTTCTAAGGTGTGAGAGAGCTAGAGAGGTGTGAGGGAAGTCATTGTGCATCTATCCAAGGAGGAGAAAGCCAAGGTTCTTGTTGCCATTAGCGGAGAGATCGTGGAGTGGGGATTCATCATTCAATCATTCAAACCATCAAGATTTCCAGGAATGATCCAAAACATTTTTCTTTCATTTGTTTGAACTTTTTTTTTCTAGAGTTATAGGCTAGGGTTTGCAATGTGCCTCTTCTTGTTTTTTAATGGAAGAATCAATCATTCTACATTCATCTAGCTCTCATTATTTAAGCTTTGCATTATCATGTGTTTATTTTGGGTTTTTTTTGTGCCATAGGTTTAATATTTTCACCTAAACAAAATGTCGAAGGCACTGGATCCAATGTGGGTGTATGGTGAACCAGTAGAACTTCTCAATAGACAACTATTGACATGCAATCTTTGCGGAAAAACGATTAATGGAGGAATTAGCCGCTTGAAATACCACCTTGCCAAAATCATTGGGTTTGATGTGGAAATTTGTCCAAAGAGTACCTCAGAAATTATGCATGTTGCAAACCAATCACTCATTGATATGCCTAATACGAGGGATGTGACTGAGACTCGCAAACAAGAACTTGAACTTGCAAATAGAAACACTGGAACAAGTGCCTATGAGGGGGGGCCAGTATCACAATCCCACTCCTCGGCCACATGGCCCTCAAGGGCCTCAACTTCTGCAATCTGCTCATCAACCTCACCTTGCTTTGTGTTGAGGTCAACACCTAGGGGGCAACCTTCTATTTGGTCATTGATTAAAATAAAAGAGAAGGAGGAGGACGACAAGATTGTGGCCAAATGTTTTCTTTGAAGTGATATACCTTTTAAAATTGCCAATAACCCCTTCTACCATTCCATGTTTGAAGTTGCTGCAATTGTTGGCCCAGGGTATAAGGGCCCTTCCTATCAAGATTTGAGAGGGCGTCTCCTTCAAGGGGAAAAGGTCGATTGCATAGAAAGAATAGCTCAGCTCAAGGAAACATGGAAGACCATCGGATGAACCGTGATGTCAGATGGGTGGACTAATGAGAAGGGCAGATCAATTCTAAAC
>SNQJ01S0016721.1:62453-85317 GCA_010110895.2 Picea sitchensis
AAGTACTGACTCTGCAAAATCAAGACCTCAGAATGCAGATCCAGCGTAACAACCCTACCGTCCATGCCCTTCAAAGTAACCCTGACGTCCTTGGTGGTGTTGTTGTGCTTCACGGAATCTCCCTCACCGAGGCATTCAGCAGGTGAGTCCGCCCGCAATTTCAAGGGCGGAGAGACGACCATTTCGCGTCTCATCATCTGCTGCAGCGTGGCGCCGCCCTTAATCACCGGCTCGCGCGGGTTCGTGTCGTGGGAATTCTGTAGCTCTACCTCTACCTCTACCTCTACCTGGCCGTCGTGGGCGGCAGGTTCTACGAGCGGCGAGACGCGACCCGGGGACAGCATCCTCTGCTGCTTCTCCATGAAGCTCTTCTGTTTGATGACTTCGCCTGAGGGGCTGCTGCGTTTGGCTTCCTCCGATACTTTCTTGTTCTTGCTCTTGTTCTTGTTCTTGTTGGTGGAATAATCCTGGGAGATGGAGTGCACTGGCAATGTCAGCGGCAGCTTCTTTTGTGTGGTGTTATATGGGCGATCGGGACTCCTTGGGAAGCTGGTCGCGCAGCACCAGACCGTTCCAAGTCCTGTCAACCGACACCGATTTCTTCTCCCGTCCCTGCTCTTGTGCGCTGCCTCTGCCATTAATTACTCACTCCGTCCTTCCTTCCTCTCTAGCATCGACTTCAACGAAATGGAAATGGGAAAGGAAGTGGGTTCGGCTCCGTCTCATGTTTTGGGGGATCGATAAATAACATAATAATACTGGCAACTACTGTGAAGCTGGAGTAGCACCAGTATACTTACCGACCTCAATCCATCTCATGAGTCTTTTTGTTTCTACATCCTTTCCATTTTGGTACCCACCTGCGGCTGGGATAGGACAGGGATAACGGTAGTGGGTGCCACGCATTCGATCCATTCGTAACACTAAATACTAAGAAATGAAATGGTGTTTTTACATCCTTTCCAAAATATTTTTTCCATTTTGATACCCACCTGCGGGCGGGGGATGGGACGGGACGGGTATAACGGTAGTGGGTGCCACACAGTCGATCCATCGGTAAACACTAAATGCTAAGAAACGAAATGGTGCTCATGGTAAAGGTTCAAAATACAATAATTACAGGCACGAGGAAACCGGTTTATCGAGGAGCATGGATTTTGAAGCAAAATCTAATTTTTTTTAATGAGTCAGCAGTGCTTTTTCTTTTCTTTTTTTTCCGCCGTGCGCTGAACAAAGCTTCCACCCAAATGAAGACAAAAGCTTCACCCCTGTCAAAAATACTTCTGTAACAAAAACCATTGAATCATAAACTTTTTTTTATTTTTTTGACTTCTCCCCAGTCAAAATTACTTTTCTGTATAATAAAAACCAATACATTCATTGAAACATAAATGATTTATTTTAATTTATTTTAAAATATATTATAAATTTAAGAAAACAATATTCAAACAAAATGAGAAGAAAACGATGTACCACTGAACCATAAGAAAAGTGATACCCACTTATTCACATAACTTTAGTTCATCTATTTATCTTTTTAAGATTAGATAAAATATGGTATTGAATCAAAGTAATCTGAAAAATAACACTTGGAGAGGAATTTCATATATCAATTAGGTGTGTGGTTTCGTGACCTTAAAAATAGATTATTATTATACATTAAAAAGTTATGTTACATGAGTTTTTTAAAAGTGGGAACATTAAGAAAATAAATACAAGTGTCCGAAACGAGTAAAAGTTTCCCTTAAATTTATAAGAAACGTGAATTTGAGAACAACAATAATATATATTAAAAATATATATAAAAACGCATATAAGAAGGTAGGTAGAGACATAGTTATAAAACAAAATGAGATGGAAATCATCATCACGGGCTAGGAATCCAATGCTCGCCAGCCCGACGTACATAGTTGCACGTGGTAGCATATGATTAAATGTTCGTCCACGCTAAGGACAAGGTGGACATGAGTGAATGATGACGACGACTTTAACCCTATTTTTTTAAATAGAGTTTGGAGTAGAAAATGAAAGAATGGTCCACTTACAATGTTTAACACTGCTTTCTCCATGTGATCACTTCACATAGAATGTCAACATCAAAACATGTAATGAGTATAAATTAGTGTTCATATTGATATATTCAACTTATACACAAATTTGTGTTTGTGTGGCTTCAAAGTTAAGGTTTTTATATTAAATTGTGAGGGTAATGGGAATAGTCATCGGGCATAGGTTAAATTAGGAATGCATTGTTTTTTTACCTTTTGTATTTTGTATTAAGTATGGGTATGTAGCGAGTATAGAGAAAAGAATAACAAACCATCTTGATGAAAAGACTTGAAATGAAAACTTGAAGAATCTTTGTTGGACGGTACTAAGGAAACTTGAAGAATCTCTTTTTGGACGGTAGTAAGGAAAAGGTTTCACAAGCATCCAAGCTTCTAGCATGTACAAATGACCTTACTCATACATTAAGGGCTGTTATGTAGCATTTTCAAAGGACATGGACTCATATATGAAGGATTGTGGGGTACACATCAATATAATTATAATGAGTAAATTTTTAATGGTTTTTTTTTTTTTTATTTAATCATTTTCTTCAAAGATAAATAAAAAGTATGAATCAAATAATTTGAATTGGGTAAAGGAATGAGTGTATTTCATTTTATTAAATAATAATAATAATTTTAAAGTTAATATTTAATTATATATATATCAAAGTGATGTATGGAACTTTCTTATTTATGGAATAAAAGATTTTATATGCTAAATAATCAATGAATGTTGTTAGAATCTCCAAATATCTTTAATTAAATTATTAGTTAAAATAAAATTCAAAATTAAAAAATAAAAATAAAAAGAATGTATGCATTAATATGCATGACCCTCAACTTAGTAGGTTGTCCCTTTTTAAAAATTGTTGAGTAGTCTAGTAAGTTTTTTAAAAGTAGGTTGTCCCTTTTTAATCTTAATATTATTGCTAGAGGGTTTTTTTCTATAAAAAAAAATTATGTATGATGTTTTGAAACGTTTAAAGTTTCGAGTGGACACTCCACCAACTTTACCCATCATCACAGACAATTGAAGTTAATACATTGAAGAAGAGTGTTGAGGTTGAATTTATAGGGGAAGATTGTTCAACGTTCGAGTGGACACTCCACCAAATTCACCCATCATCAGGGACAATTGAAGTTAATACATTGAAGAAGAGTGTTGAGGTTGAATTTATAGGGGAAGATTGGTAAGTGTTCCTTGATGAGATATATTGAAGAATTGAGGGGTTGACTAAGACTAATGATAAAAGAAATATATTTAACAGATAATTATAGGATTAAAAACCAAATAGGAGATAATCGTTGATGAAATTAAAGTTAATTATTGAGATATAATAGTATTAGTAGTGGTAATAAGATAAATTAGACGTTAAGGGATTGACTTGGACTAATGGTAAAAGAAATATATTTAATCAGAGATAATTATAGGAAAGAAAACCTAATACGATAGTTGTTGAGAAAAGTTAATAAAGTATTAATAAAGAAATGTAATTAATTATTGAGATAGATTAATATTAATGATAGGATACTATAGTATTAGTGATGGTAATAAGATAAATTGAAGAAGTGAGGGGAAAAAAGTGGTGATATAAAAGAATTTTAAAAAATGATAAAGGAAAGCAAGGAAAAAGTTGATTGCGAGGAAAAAGAGGGAAAGGATGAAGACAACTAGGTGACTAACGTCCCCCAGATGGGGTGCCACAAAGCACAGGACGGCCACGCAGCACAGGCCAGAGCTCAGCCATTAATATGGCAGGTTGGCTCCCCTCCCCTCACCATTAAATGGTAGATCGCCATAATTGTCTGTCAAGAGGTGAAGGACTGCTCCCTCGCACGAGAAAAGTGACGACCATGAGATTCAGTGGATGGGAAACGTTGGTGGCTACGATCATGTCGACCCTCTGTGTTATTATCCAGCAAAGTAGAGATTGGAGCCATTTCACCTTGGCTTCACACCAGCCCGACAACTCTGAGCACAGGTGCAGCTACCAGAGGGCTTCCAACACACTTACATTGCTCATTAGCACCCTCCATTGCTCCTCCATGCCAAGGGAAAGAGGCATGCCACGTCGCAGTCGTGCATGGCACAGCTTCGCTGCTAGACAGAGGAGGAGGCAACAGTTAGAGCGAGCATTATCCATATCCCGCACTCAACGTAGGGAGAAGGATAGGACGCCACCGATGGCATATGTGGAGGAGGTGATTCCAGAGGAACCAATCGAGTTCCCTCCAAAATCCCTCCTCTTCATTGTTTCAGATAATTGGCATCCCCCTAGCCAATTTCCAGCAGGCACTAGTGCACCAGACACAGACCAGCATGTGCGATAGGCTAAAGAAGCTTACACTTGCATAATTGAGGAGGAATTCCTCCACCTTGACCCCAAGGACGCCACGCATCCAGGCAGATTTAGAATATCAAGTGCAGCAGAAGTGGTCAAGGAGCACGGGACGGAGAAGAGGTTTAGGATGGCGAAGGACGAGGAAGGAGCACAGGAGGATTCATGCGAGGCAGTCGGTGGTTTGGGGGTGGAGGGTGGCCCAGTTCTGGTGCCACCACCTATTAAGACAATCTTGGATCCCTACTAAGAACCACCACCATTTTTCCACCCGGAGCAACTGGCACTAGTGTTCGAGCTTAGAAGCTAGATGGTGAATCAGATTCACCACGACATCCTCATGCACTAGCGCATCGACATGTTGTACCAGGCATACTAAAATGCACCGGCCAGCCAGAAATGCTCGACTTGCGTCAAGCCATTTGTGCTTCAGCCTCAGAATGGCCCTCTTAGCGGCGACCCCAGTGATGCAACCTCTGATGCAAAAGGGTAACTCTGTGGCTTGGATATCAGTTCGGCTCCTTACGTTGCTACAACGCAGTTTCAATTTCATGCTTAGGTCCTTGTCTAATTTCCAGTTTAGTCTTCATGGCTGCTCTGAACAGTGATGCACAGACTTAAGTCCTCCACCTGCCTTGGTTTCCGTTTGGCAGGGCAGATGATGGACCACCAATTTTGGCATTGACATCACAGTCTTCCATATGTCCCGGTTTCCGCTAATTCGGCGGAACAGTTGGCAGACTATTGCTATGTGCATTTTTGTATTGGAAAAGTTTTAATAGGATTTTCCCTCTCTTTTTATTCACAAAAAAAAAAACTAGGTGACTAACGTCTAAAAAGAAAAAGTTTAATGATCAAGGTGATGAATGGTGGGTTTCCAGGATTGGCTCAATTTGTAGCCATTTTCGCGATTAAAGTTATTCGAGTGTTTTTCAATTTCAAGAGCTTCCCAAATAAGGCATGAGGAGTGACGAGGAGTTGAAGCTAAAAAATTTGTTTGGTCAAAGCAAATTAGGTGCTTGGATTTAAAGTATTATTCAACAATAGATGATTTGGAGATTCGATTATGAGTATTATCAGCAATGTGTTCATTAAGATGAGCTTTGAAAGACCTGCTAGTTTGACCTATGTGAGATTTTCCATAGGAGCACGGAATTTGGTAAATTCTTGGGCCAAGCATCGGGTTGGATTTATCATTAGCAGTCATGAATAGTTGATTGAGGGTTTGATGGGGTTTGAATATGGTCTTGATATTCTTCTTAGCCAAAAGTTTTGAGATGTGATCAGTTATGCCCTAGATATAAGGAAGAGAGATGAGAGCATGAGGAGGGGTAGAGGATGGGGAGGTTTTGGATTTAGGATTGTCGGTGCAAAAGGTTTGGTTGATTTGAGAAATAGAGTAGTCATTGGACAAAAGAGCTTTGGTTAGGTGGGCTTTCTCCTGTGTGAGGAATTGAGGGTCTGATATACAAATGGCTCGAGTTATCAAGGTTTTTAGGACAATGGATTTTTTACCTGAATGATGGTGGGAACTAGCATGAAGGTATCTATCAGTGTGAGTCTTCTTCCTATAGACTTGGTGGGAAAGGGAACCATCGAGAAGGCGAGAAATAAGAACATCCAAAAAGGAGATAGGGTTGTTTTTTGGGGTTTCCATAGTGAATT
Source organism: Picea sitchensis (assembly GCA_010110895.2). Lineage (NCBI taxonomy): Eukaryota > Viridiplantae > Streptophyta > Pinopsida > Pinales > Pinaceae > Picea > Picea sitchensis. Next base: position 68,509 of record SNQJ01S0016721.1, read on the forward strand.
GGATGTGAGGGGAAAGGGTATAAATATGGTTGAAGAAAGAGATCAAGTTGGAATAACCACGAGGCCAAATGAGAAACATGTCATCTACAAATTAAAACCAACATTTAAGTTTGAGATGAAAATTATTTATGGCTAAGAACTCAAAATATTCCATAAATATATTAACTATTAATGAGGTTAATAATGACCTCATGATTGTACCTTTGATTTATTCATAACAAACCCCTTTAAAAATGAAGGTGTTATTGATTTAGAGATGAGAGTCAATTAAAATGTGATATTCACTTTTTCTAATTTATATTTTAAATTATAGATATTTATGATTAAAAATTGATATTCAATATTAATCATAAAAAAATCATAATAATAAAATATTTTCTTTATCCTTCAACTTATATTCCTACTAATTATATAAAATATAACTTTTTAAATAAAAATAATATGTAATAATTCAAGTTTTAAAAATCATACAATATATATACATAAAATTTGAAACATAAGTTCAATGGAATCCCAAGTAACATACATAAACGCAAATCACATATATTATAATTTATAAGGGCATATCAATGATGGTTTATTTGATTGATATTGTAAGAAGTTATCATATTTTTATTAAGGTTAAATTTCATTAATGACACGATCTAAAGTTTTAAGGTATATTTTGAGTTTTGTGTTAAAAATTAGTCTTCAAACATAATGCAATAAGTTTTCACGTTAAAATAACTTGAAACAATATAGTATGGTTTTGGGTTTAAGCGAAATGGATTCAAGATGCGAATAGGAATATACTTAGTAATAAAGTAAAAGATATAAAAAGATAATATAATGTCTATTAAGATTCCATGTTTATTAATAAAATGTAAATTTTTTAATAGAATTTGAACCTATCATTTAGGTAGGTATATGTAATGACTATCTTACTCGCCAGAAACTTGACTATCTTGGCATCCCTTTTAGATGTTCTCTCTACAGACAGACGAGCCACCTAAGAAAGACTTGCACATGTACTTCTGAGGAGGATTTATCGGAGGAAACAATGCTTGAACTATCCTCTAACATGGACTCCCCTCCACCATACACACACTTGCATTTGCTTGATTATCCTGAGGATGACTACAATACTGGACTCGACACTAATACAGGTAAGCTTAAGACTATCTGCCCAACACTTTTCTCCTTGATTTCTGCTCTAGAAATAGAACTTATTGATAGCTCACCTCTACATATCTTGAGACCGACCTCTACTTCCTCCAGAACTCTACCTCCTCCTTTACTTGACCCCTCTCTATCTACAGTACACATCTCTTATGATAACTAGTCCACTCCTCCTATCCCTAACTCTGTTGGAGAAAACTTGGCATGTGCACATCCCAAGCCTCACAAACCATCTCTTACAACTGTGCATAGCACCTTGTCGAATCACTCTCCACCATCTCCTCCATCTAGTCGCCCCTTTGAGTCATAGGTTCTCACATCGGTTGGAGAGAACACGTCTTGTTTACAGCCCATTCATCCGATCTCTCCATACAACTCGGTGCAGAACTCCCTTACAACCTCCCACACATCTTTTTCTCCATCCAGTTGTCCTCTGCCAACACAAACCTTTACATCCTTATCTCCACGGATTACAAATCTTTCCCTACAGCCTTGGGACCTCCCTCTCCCTGCTACACAAACTCTACATAACATCCCTTCCTTCACTCTGATTACACCTTCATTAATCATTGTTCCTATCTACACTCGGGTGGACCAAGACCACCAACCTTCTTAATCTTTTGGAGATCAAGATTTTGCTTTCTCTAAAACTCTGGACACAACACAACAGGAGGTTCCCTGCTTATTTGGATAGTGTGAGCCTACTTCTGGAGATAATGATCTTGGCAATGTTTTGGCTACGCTTATTCCTACATACAAAGAAGTCCTTGAGCCCAGGCCCTTGCCTACTTATCTGGGTACCACATTACACATTAGACCGGAGGCTGGTCCTTTATTGAGAACTGCTGAGACTCCTACCTCTTCCAGGAGCATAGACTACACTTGGTCTAGAGGCCATGGATTTGAACATTCTCCAATCAAAACTCGCAGTGCTCGGCATAAGGAGGGCACATCTTCATCTCTTCCTGGGGACACATCACACATTTCTACTGATATTGGGGCGCTTAAAGGCATGAAAGCCCTAGCAAGAGCGAAGCCATGATTTTTCTCTCCCTCAACATCAGAAGGGTGGGAGGCCACCTAAAAGTTGCCTCGTTCAGAAGACTTATCTCACATATCACATTGGACATCGTTTTTTCTCCAGGAAACTTTGGTAGACAGCAAAAAGGCGAGGGATTTTCTCAATCTTTTTCTTCCAAACTAGCATATCTGCACAGTAAACTCACTTGGCACCTCTGGGGGCCTGACAGTGGCTTGGGATCATGTTTCCTTTGATCTTGCACCTTTTATATGYTGTGGAGGGATTTTATTATCTGGCTTTTGTCGACTTACTAACAAAAGGTATAATGTTCTTAATCTGTATGGCCCCTGCACTAACAGACTACCCTTCTGGGAGCAATTGGAAGCGAAGGGATTACTAGATCTTGAGAACTTGATTTTAGCAGACGAATTCAATCTCACAACTGCAGTTGGAGAAATCTGGGGGACCACATCCTTACATGACACTCTTGCAGATTACTTCTCCACTCTTTTTACCACACATCATCTGGTGGATCCTAGAACAGATCATCTATCTCCTACGTGGCATAATGGATGTGTGGGCGCAGACCATATCTCAAAGCGCCTAGATCGCTTTCTTCTATCTGAATCACTCTCATCCTCTGATGGAAGACACCGCTCCTGGGTCTGCCTTCCATTTCTATCGGACCATGCTCCAATTGCACTTCAACTCGACGCTCCTCCTTAGAAGTTTGCATATCCTTTCAAATGCAATTCTACCTGGCTCCTGGAACCTGACTACATTGCTTTAGTTACAAATATCTACTCAGGCCCCCTTTTCTTAACAGAGACTTGCATACAAAAAAGATTAGTCCGGAAGCTTCGAACTCTTAAAACTAGAACTAAAGCGTGGGCTGCCACCTTTCAGAAGCAAAGTTCTCTAAAACTTCTACAACTTGAATCTGATATCCGATCTCTATCGAATGATATTGCAGGGAATTCAAATGCTGACTGTCATACCTTATTGGATCTTGAACTGGAGCAAAATCAAATTTTGTTAAAAGATGAATCTACTTGGAGGCAAAGGTGCAGAACGAATTGGATCATGAGCGATGATTTAAACACCAAATTATTCCACAAATTTGCCAGTGTTAGCAGAAATAGAAAACATATTTGGGGGATTGCAGGGGAGGATGGAACTCTTCTTAAAGGACAACAGGAATTAAAATCTACAACAATCAATTATTTCAAGCCTTTCTTTTCACAGAACCTCTCCGCCAACCTACAGAGCTCAGTCCTAGTAGCAAGTCTCTACACTCATACTATTTCTGAAGAAGATGCTCATTCACTTGAATGTTCGTGCTCTCTACAGGAGATCCTTGTTGCTCTTAAATCCTTATCCAAGGATAAAATCCTAGGCCTTGATGGCTGGACTGTTGAATTCTACGTTCACTTTTTTGACCTCGTTGGTCCAGATCTTCTAGAATTAGTGGAGAACAGCAGACTATGAGGCAAGATGATTGGAGCTCTTAACTCGACCTTTCTCACTCTCATCCCCAAAGCAGACACTCACACATCTTTTGCAGACTTCCGGCCAATCACCCTCTGTAATCTCTTCTATAAACTTATCTCCAAAATCATTGCCACTAGGATCAAGCCTTTTCTCTCCCGTTTCTTGTCGGTAGAACAACTGGGTTTCCTAAAAGGTCGCCATATTTTAGATGTTGTTGCCACTGCTCAGGAATGCTTACACATCATTAAATCCAAGAAATCCAAGGCAATCATTCTTAAACTGGATCTGAAAAAGGATTTTGACTACATCGATTGGGACTTTCTCCGTTTGATCCTTATCTAGACAGGTTTTAGTCATCTTTTGATTAAGTGGATTATGTGTTGTGTTAACAGTGCCAGCCTTGCCATTTTAGTAAATGGAGAACCTACTTATTTCTTTCATATGGGCAGAGATCTGAGGCAGGGTTGTCCCCTCTCACCTCTCCTTTTCATTTTGGCTATGGAAGCATTAAGCCTGCTTCTCAAATCAACACAGGAAGAAGGCAAACTCTCAGGTATAAAGGTGTCCATAACCCTCAAGATTCTACACCTCCTCTTTGCAGACGACGTCCTCATCTTGACAAAGGGCACTTCATAGGAATGGAATGTTATTAGAGAGATCTTACACAGTTTCAGTAGTGCAACTGGTTTGATGATTAATTGGCAAAAATCCACTTTCCATTTTTCCAACCTCCAGCGCACATCTATGGAACAGATCAAGGATGTTTTTCCTCATACTTTCATCCCTCTCTCCTCTGGTCTTACTTACCTTGGATATCATCTTAGATCATACTCATACAAGCCATCCAATTGGAACTGGCTACTTGCCAAAATTGAAAAAATAATCGGACATTGGTGCACAAGGTGGCTCTCCCTAGGTGGCATATTTACTCTTATCAAAGCTGTACTAGAAGGACAGATAGTCTATTGGATGGCACTTGCAACTATTCCATCCCTGGTGCTCACAAAACTCTGAAAGGTGATTTTTAACTTCCTCTAGTCTGGATGATCCGATCATACTCGTCAGCATCTTTGCAATTGGCTCTCCCTAGCTAAGCCAAAACAGAAGGGTGGGTGGGGAATTAGAAACCCCCTTCTTTTCAGCAATGCACTTGTGAGTGCATACCTCTGGCATGTGCTAACCTGTCCGGGTATCTGGCATACAATCATTTTTTATAAATACTTATGCCATCAAACTGTTAAAAGTTGGCTACTAGCTCCTTTGGACACCCCCAGATCGGCTTCTTTCCTATGGAGGAATATCATCAAAACTAAACACTTGATTGCTCGTTGGACTTGTTGGCTCCCTGGATCGAGCTCTACCATCTTGCTTGGACATGACCATATCATTGGAATGGATGCATCCGCCCCTCTTTCTCACCAGCTTCTTTCGCACTTAAACTCACACAACATCTGGTATTTACATCAACTGAAGGATTCGACCAGATATGATTATCAACCAGATTGTTGGATTTCCAGTGACTCACTCGGGCTCACCCCAGCTTTAGCTAATGAATGGAATTCCTTAGCTATTCCTTTATTAAGAACTGCTGAGACTCCTACCTCTTCTAGGAGCATAGACTACACTTGGTCCAGAGGCCATGGATTTGAACATTCTCCAATCAAAACTCACAGTGCTCGGCGTAAGGAGGGCACATCTTCATCTCTTCCTGGGGACACATCACACATTTCTACTGATATTGGGGCGCTTAGAGGCATGAAATCCCTAGCAAGAGCGAAGCCATGATTTTTCTCTCCCTCAACATCAGAAGGGTGGGAGGCCTCCATGATCTTGCTCTCCCTCAACATCAAAGGGGTGGGTGTCACTTAAAAGCTGCCTCGTTCAGAAGACTTATCTCACATATCACACCGGACATCGTTTTTTCTCCAGGAAACTTTGGTAGACAGCAAAAAGGCGAAAGGGATTTTATCAATCTTTTCTTCCAAACCAGCATATCCTGTGATAGTAAACTCACTTCGCACCTTCAATGGGTAGCAATGGATCATGTTTCCTTTGATCTTGCACCTTTTATTTGTTGTGGAGGAATTTTATTATCTGGCTTTTGTTGACTTACTAACAAAAGGTATAATGTTCTTAATCTGTATGGCCCCTGCACTAACAGACTACCCTTCTGGGAGCAATTGGAAGCAAAGGGCTTACTAGATCTTGAGAACTTGATTTTAGCAAACGAATTCAATCTCACAACTGCAGTTGGAGAAATATGGGGGACCACATCCTTACATGACACTCTTGCAGATTACTTCTCCACTCTTTTTACCACACATCATCTGGTGGATCCTAGAAGAGATCATCTATCTCCTACATGGCGTAATGGATGTGTGGGCGCAGACCATATCTCAAAGCGCCTAGATCGCTTTCTTCTATCTGAATCACTCTCATCCTCTGATGGAAGACACCGCTCCTGGGTCTGCCTTCCATTTCTATTGGACCATGCTCCAATTGCACTTCAACTCGATGCTCCTCCTCAGAAGTTTGCATATCCTTTCAAATGCAATTCTACCTGGCTCCTGGAACCTGACTACATTGCTTTAGTTACAAATATCTGGTCGGACCCCCTTTTCTTGACAGAGCCTTGCATACAAAAAAGATTAGTCCGGAAGCTTCGAACTCTTAAAACTAGAACTAAAGCGTGGGATGCCACTTTCGGCAGTGTCGAAAATTTTACAACTTGAACTGGAGCATCCGGACCCATCTAATGATATCAGTAATCTGAAACAAGCCGATCAGTTTATACCTTATCGGATCTTGAACCGGAGCGAATCAAATTTTTTTAAAAGATGAATCTACTTGGAGGCAAAGGTGCAGAACGAATTGGATCATGAGCAATAATTTAAACACCAAATTATTCCACAAATTTGCCAGTGTTAGCAGAAATAGAAAACATATTTGGGGGATTGCAGGGGAGGATGGAACTCTTCTTAAAGGACAACAGGAATTAAAATCTGCAACAATCAATTATTTCAAGCCTTTCTTTTCACAGAACCTCTCCATCAACCTACAGAGCTCAGTCCTGGTAGCAAGTCTCTACACTCATACTATTTCTGAAGAAGATGCTCATTCACTTGAATGTTTGTGCTCTCTACAGGAGATCCTTGTTGCTCTTAAATCCTTATCCAAGGATAAAATCCCAAGCCTTGATGGCTAGACTGTCGAATTCTACCTTCACTTTTTTGACTTGGTTGGTCCAGATCTTCTAGAATTAGTGGAGAACAATAGACTATGAGGCAAGCTGATTGGAGCTCTTAACTCGACCTTTCTCACTCTCATCCCCAAAGCAAACACTCACACATCTTTTGCAAAATTTCTCGCCAATCACCGTAATATTTTCTATAAACTTATCTCCAAAATCATAGCTACTAGGGATCGCCTTTTCTCTCCCCGCTTCTTGTCTAGAACAACCCGGTTTCCTGGGTGTCGCCAGATTTTAGATGTTGTTGCCACTGCTCAGGAATGCTTACACATCATTAAATCCAAGAAATCCAAGGCAATCATTCTTAAACTGGATCTGAAAAAGGATTTTGACTACATCGATTGGGACTTTCTCCGTTTGATCCTTATCCAGACAGGTTTTAGTCATCTTTTGATTAAGTGGATTATGTGTTGTGTTAACAGTGCCAGCCTTGCCATTTTAGTAAATGGAGAACCCTCTTCTTTCTTTCATATGGGTGAAGGTCTGAGGTAGGGTTGTCCCCTCTCACCTCCTTTCATTTTGGCTATAGCATTAAGCCCGCTTCTCAAATCAACACGAAGAAGGCAAACTCTCGTGCATAAAGGTGTCCATAACCCCTAAGATTCTACACCTCCTCTTTGCATACGATGTCCTCATCTTGACAAAGGGCACTTCATAGGAATGGAATGTTATTAGAGAGATCTTACACAGTTTCAGCAGTGCAACTGGTTTGATGATTAATTGGCAAAAATCCACTTTCCATTTTTCCAAGCTCCAGCCAACATCTCTAGAACAGATCAAGGATATTTTTCCTCATACTTTCATCCCTCTCTCCTCTGGTCTTACTTACCTTGGATATCATCTTAGATCAGACTCATACAAGCCATCCAATTGGAACTGGCTACTTGCCAAAATTGAAAAAATAATCAGACATTGGTGCACAAGGTGGCTCTCCCTAGGTGGCATATTTACTCTTATCAAAGCTATACTAGAAGGACAGACAGTCTATTGGATGGCACTTGCAGATATTCCAGCCTTAGTGCTCACAAAACTCTGAAAGGTGATTTTTAACTTCCTCTGGTCTGGTTGCTCCGATCATACTCTTCAACATCTTTGCAATTGGCTCTCCCTGGATAAGCCAGAACAGAAGGGTGGGTGGGGAATTATAAACCCCCTTCTTTTCAGCAATGCACTTATGACTGCATCCCTCTGGTGTGTGCTAACCTGTCCGAGTATCTGGCATACAATCATTTTTTATAAATACTTATGCCATCAGACTGTTAAAAGTTGGTTACTAGCTCCTTTGGACACCCCCAGATCGGCTTCTTTCACATGGAGGAATATCATCAAAACTAAACACTTGATTGCGCGTTGGACTTGTTGGCTCCCTGGATCGAGCTCTACCATCTTGCTTAGACGTGACCGTATCATTGGAATGGATGCATCCGCCCCTCTTTCTCACCAGCTTCTTTCACACTTAAACTCACACAACATCTGGTATTTACATCAACTGAAGGATTCGACCAGATCTGATTATCAACCAGATTGTTGGATTTCCAGTGACTCACTCGGGCTCACCCCAGCTTTAGCTGATGAATGGAATTCCTTCCGGCAAACCCTTACGCATTTGGGTATTCATCTCTCAGAAACAGTGGATCAACTACTTTGGTCAGGGGGTGATCACTCAGGTAATCTTACTGCATACAATGTTTACATTGACATTTCAAATTCTTTTTGGCCTGCAAATATATCAGGTTGGAGAAAATGTGTATGGGATTGGCGCATTCCGCTCAAGGTCAAACTGTTTACCTGGCTGCTATATGAGTACAAATTAAATACCTGGGATATGCTTCTCAAGAAAGGCTGAATTGGACAAAGCCTCTGCCACCTCTATCGCAGAAATCAGGAAACTTATGATCATCTCTTCATTGACTATCCCTACACAAGTCGGGTTTGGCAAAAAATCACCTTGATGCTAAAACTCACTTCTCTCTGGAATGTCACTTCTCTACCGGCCTGCTTTAAAAAATGGACTCAACAGGAACGCAATCATATGCACCTCCCCTCCATCATTTGTTGGTCGATATGGCTTGAAAGGAACAATGCCATTTTCAACAATGGTATCCCATCCGCATCAGTAACAACTTATAAAGCACTTGGACTCTTCAACACTTGGAATGACACTCTTCCCATAAGGAGCAGCCACTATCGAATCCCAAAGGCACCTGATATTGTTGAGATTCCCACAGCCTGGTTTGACGGAGATAAACTTGCCAATGGGACTGGGAGCGGAGCTGGAGGACTCATTAAAATCTCTCATAATACTTTCCACAAGTGGACTTTCAACTGTGGCCTAGGCACCAACACCAGGGCAGAAATTTTAGGTGTCTGGGCCCTTCTTAGCTTCTAGACTTTGCATTCAAAATATTCAGATACACGGAGATTCCAGTATTGTCATCGAGTGGCTAAGTGGCAGGGGTAAACTATAAGTTATTGCCCTTATGGCTTGGAAAAAAAGAATCAAACTCCTACAAACACACTTCAAAAAAATCAACTACAGCCACATCTTTCGAGAGCTCAATAAATCTGTTGACCTTCTCTCAAAGTCTGCTCTACAGGATAAAATGGGGATCATCACACACCATCTCTGCATAGATGGCCATGAGGGACCACCTCATATTCTCACTCTGTCATAAGATCAGTGTCCTTATTCTAAAAACAAAAAAGACAGAAAAAAATAAAAAATCCCTTCTCTTTCGTGGGCCTATCAGATATGATTCTAGGCTCTCTTTTCAGACCATAGGCCTCTTTATCTCTCAGTTTTACTTCTGGGCAGACCACTTATCCTTATACTTTCTTTTTTCAAGCGTAAAAATCTCTCTTTGTTATCCAGATGACATAATCTTCTCGCTTTTGTTGGTTGCTTTCCACAAAGGGGGAAATTATCAGCAAACATATTGTAGCAGGGCATGTAACCTTTTGTTTTCAGATTACAAATTATATAAAATATAATGAGAAATTTTCCACTTGGAAAAAAAATGTAATGAAAATTTTAAAATAAAATAATAAAAACGATATAATTTTATTTTTAAATATATTATTTGAGTAAGTTTAATAATTAAGAATATATGTTTTTTTTAGGTTATAGGTTTAAATTTAAATTTAGAAGGGGTAGGGTATATAAACTTTAGTAGTCGAATCCTTATACAGGAAAATAAATTATTATTTATTTTCCATGTTACACAAATAAAAAAGTAGCGTACACCAATTTGATTTAAAAATAAATTATTATTATTATTATTATTATATAAATTATATATTATTATTATATTGTTTGATTTAAAAAAATAAATTATTATTATTATTATATATTGTTTGATTATTATTTTTTTGTAAATCAGAGTAGAAAGATATATTATTGTAGAAAATATGATACAAAATGGGGATCTTGGTCTGCCTAAAGGAAACCAAACTAGGGAACCCTTAATGCTTGTTTTTAATAACAATCCTAGAGGTAGTTGGTCTGCCAAAATTGGAAACTAGACCATAACTCCCTTTTCAAAGTATGAGAAGTTTAGTCAAAAAAAGAGCTAACTAACCGCTCAACTGAAAATACTAAAACCTGCCACAAACTATACTACACCCTACTACTTCTTGGGCATGAATGCCATTAAAGACAACATACATTATAGACATAAAGCTAAGAGTCGCTACAACACCTGGGGGTGATCCTTCACCCCACCTGCTTGGCCTTTGTTGTCCTGCTTTGGGGAGATTGTTCTGGTTCTTCTAATCTGGGCTGGTCCTCCTTGTCCATCCGCGGGTATGATGTCCATACGGTGGACGTATCTCAGGTAAAAGTGGAATTACGCAACCAACCTCTCTTGTGTACTTTTTTGGTCCTTTTCAACCTCCACTAACAGCTTGATAATAGTTTCCAGTCCGCTGATACGACGTTGGATCTCATCCAACAAAGCTTTAACCTCTTGATGGTCTTCCTGTCTTGCCTCCTCTCGATCAGACTTTACTTTCCCGATCAAGATTTTGGTAAACCATTATGTCTCTATCATTTTATGGTAGAGGGTCTCCCTGGGACGAGTAGCCCCCAAGTTTGTTATCCATTATGCCTCCTGCACTATATCCCCCCATTCTTTACCGCTCCGCTCATCCTTAATTTCTTCTTCCCACTTGTTGACTGTTGTCTTCCCTTTCGGTGAGACTAGCATATGGAAGGTGTTCTCCACCTCTCTCACAGCCTCCTCAATTCTAGTCAAACACCTCGAGCTTTCTGGGATATCCTTCCCTAGGGGGCTTCTCTTTCTCTGCGTATGTTTCAAGCGCGCCATGTTTCTATGTCTACCCAAATCTCTACGCTGCCCTTTCTCTCGTTGTCTCACTCTACGTCTCTCCTTAACTATCCTGCTCCTGAGACTGTAATTTTCCTTACTAGCTAACACCTTCTGGTTGCACTCTTGTCTGCAACTCTTCTTCTTATAACGTTCCCTCTTCTGCGGGCATGTACCTCCTACTAATTTTAGCCCGAGGTGGTGAGCTTGACCTTCATTATTGGTTGGTAAGTCTGGACAGGCCATTATGTTACGATCTCCTCCCCGAACCTTGCTTATGTCCCTGCTTGCCATGTATTCGGACGCTCTTGGTCCCGTACTTGTCCTGGGGGCCAGTGATCCTCCCTTGGTTATCACCATCTCCACACTCCTTAAATCATCATGAATTTTTGACCTGCTACTTGGCCTTTCTCCCTTGCTATCACCTCTAAACTTGTTGTTGTACCGTACTTCCTTATGTCTACCCACTTGCTCCATGTTATATTCCCACATGATAACGGGGGGCCGGGTGTTGTGACTGTCATATGCCTCTTGGGTCCCACGTAGGGTCGAGGAGCCTCGCGCCATCCTCGATGTGACCCTCATCTATGAAGCTACCACCATGATCTCGTTTCGCCAAGTGGATGCAGTCCAATCTAAGTTGCCCCCTTGGGATTCTGGACCAAACCTCGTCTAACTCACGTCCCTCTCTGTTAACCCCTTCATTGGCTAGCATGTCTGCTAGCGCATTCCCCACCCTATGAATCCATCTAAACTCTATCGTGTTCAGGGTTCGCAAATGTTCCCTGATTTTTTGAAGGGAATGCGCTAGACGCCAATGCCTTTGCACCTTTCCCACCTTGGTTCCATACTGGATTTTCTTCGCAATATTGACAACCAGAGTCGAATCACCTTCCATGAAGGCATTTTCCATGCCCTCTCTGCGTAGAATTTCTAGGCCAAGTTCCAGAGCTCCAAAATTCACTGCATTATTTGTAGAATTGTCTATGCTCCGAACATATAGGTGTAAGATGGTCCCTCCACTGTATCTTATTACCCCACCATCTACTGCCACCCCTGGATTGCCTTTCGTCACCCCGTCAAAATTTAATTTAATGAAGTCTGTCGAAGGAGGAGCCTGGGTATTGACTCATGTTTGGATCTGCGGATCTCGGGCCACATGTATTTTAAAGACCCACTCTTTCAGATAGAAAAATTGCAAAATTCGTAAGTCTTGATCTGTGTTTTGGTTTTTGGAGTTGTTAAGGTTAAGGCTCTGCATTGTTTCTCTTATTTGAGTTACAATAATGTCCTTTATTCGTGAAGTTGGTTGGCTTTCATTCTTGAAAATTTGCTTGTTCCATTCTTTCCAAATCGCCCAAATCGCCCATATTACCATCCCCAACGTCAAACCCCATCATAGGTTCACCACCTCATTATCACTATACCTCTCCTTCTAGTTTTTATTGTGGCTCTGATATCCCCCCTTACCCAATTTGACTGGCGATAAATACAGGCCACCTAATCCTAAATCTCAGTTGTATAGATGCATTCGTTTAGGAGACGATCCATCAATTATTCCTTGACCTCACACAGGTGCCACCGTGAGGGTCCTATGAATCCTCTTTTTGTTAGGTTCTCCTAGGTCAGTATCTTCTTGTGTAGGATTAGCCATTCGAACACTTTAATATTTGGCCATTGGGGGCCCTTCTAGATCCTCTCCCAGTGTGGTTCTGGGTTTACTTGGTCTTGGCCTGCTATGTAATTCCATGCCTCTTTTAGATTGAATTCGCCCCCATTTTTCCTTCCCCACCTTAATTGGTCCTCCTCTTCTGAGACCCCAATTTTCCTTTTACCCAATTCCTTCTCAATCTCTTTCATCACCGGGTCTCCCCGAGCTCTATTTTGTGGGTTGATTTTGTCCCAAATCCTCCATCTGGCGTTCTCCTCCCTTTGTTTCCAGTACTTATGGACTTTTGTTTTTCCTTGTTGAATCATCTTTTGTTTGCTCCCCTCTCTGTTCTGGTTTTCCATTCTATGTTCCTGTTTCCAAGCATCCTCCCAGAATCTCATTGTTCTCCCATTCCTAATTTCCCAAAAGTTGTGACTCTGTATCCAATTTTTATTCCTCCAGGCAAGATTCCAGATGGTTGACCCTTCCCTTGTGCCCTTGAACTTGATCCTCTCCTGGGTGTTGAATTTTGGGGCATATTTTTCTTTCCACAGTTTAACCCATGGCACTGAGCTTTCCTTTACCCATCTCCACCATATTTTTTCCGCGTATTCCTCGTTGGCTACTTGTGGGTCTTGTAATCTGAGGCCCTCTTTGTTCTTCGGTCTGCACACCTTGTCCCACGCCACCAAGGCCCATTTATTTTTGTCCTCGGCTCCTCTCCATAGGAAGTCTCTCTGGATTGCTCTAGTTTTTTGTAGGATGCCTTTTAGAGCCGGAAACACCGACATAAGATACATCGGGATTGCTTGTAGGATCGATTTAGTAAGGATTAACCGTCCTGCAAGGTTTAGAGTTATGTAAGTCCAATTCTTATCCCTCTCATGCAGCTTGTTGATGACTCCTTCCAACATTATGTTCCTACATGCCTTGTCCGTCAGGGGTACCCCCAAAATACTTCGTTGGGAATGTTTTCCGCTCAAACCCCAAGATGTTGGCCAGGTTCCTTTGGAAAGCAGGATTTGTGTTGAAGAAGTAGATCATGGATTTAGAGTGGTTTATTTCATCCCCCGAGGCCTCTCCAAACTCTTCTAAAAAAAATGATACGCCTTTGCTTCCTTTACCGTGGGTGTTCCATGGAGCAGGGTATCATCCACAAATTGTCGGTGTGTTGAGGTTGGACATTCTTTGAACGATTTTAGGCCTTTGATTTCACCTTCAACCGTTGTTGTCTTTATGCTCCTGCTTAGCCCTTCCATCATTAAAATGAACAGGAAAGGGGATAACGGATCCCCTTGTCTTATACCCCTCGTGGGATAGAACGTCTTGGCTGGAGCTCCATTTAATAGAAGCGAGAAGCTCGTTGTAGAAACTAGGTTGATGATCCATTTAATCTAGAGCTAGTCAAACCTAAAATCTTCCATCGTTTTCGCCATATAGTGCTAGCTTATTTTGTCATAACCCTTCGCAAAGTCCAATTGGATTAACATCCCCGCTTTCTTTTTACTTTTCAGGGTATGTATTATTTCATGGGCTTGTATGATGTTGTTCATAATTTTCCTCTCTTCCACGAACCCTGCATATTTCTATGATATCAAAGTTGGAAGAAGTGGTTTCAATCTATTAGCTATTACTTTTGAAATTATCTTATACACAACATTGCACAAGGCTATCATTTGATAGCGATCTAGAGTTCTTGGTTCATTTTCTTTTGGAATCAGAGTGATCATCGTGGCGTTTAGGGCCTTTAGGATTGAGGCCGAGCGTCTGGAATCCTCCACTATACCATAAATATCATGCTTAACCACATCTCAACAAGCTTTAAAAAATTCCATTGTAAATCCATCTGGGCCCGGTGCCTTTCCATTAGGCATCTCCTGGATCACTTGGTCGACTTCTTCCTTTGCTATGGGTTTGCAAAGGTTGACATTGTGTTTCTTTGTTACCAACTTAGGGATGTGCCTTACTATCCTCTGGATGGCTTCGGTCCTGTCCTGGTTGGGTTCTTTGGTTATCCCCTGGAAGTGTTTGACCAGAGTGTTTTCAATGTCCTGCTGGGACTCTCTCTCTATCCCATCCTGATCCTAGATCTTCAGAGTTTTGTTATGAGATCTTCTCGCTATAGTTGTTATGTGGAAGAACTTGGTATTCTTCTCCCCTCCCTTAAGCCACCGAATTCTGGATTTTTGTCTCCATAGGGTCTCTTCTTGTTTACATCTTGCTTCCCAATCCTGGAGTAATTGGTTCTCTTATTTTTTCCTCTCCTCGGTGTAGCCTTCTTGGATGCATTGCTCCTGTAGCTCTTCCAATCTTTCCACTATTGGTTTTTTTCCCCGGTCGATGTTTCCAAAAACTTTTATGTTCCACTTCTTAAGTTTTTGTTTTATGTACTTGATTTTTTTCTGAAGTCTAAACATCTTTGTCCCTTGTTTCGGGATATCCTCTTGCCACCAATATTTGTTGTTCTCTTTGAAAGTTGGGTGATCGATCCATAATTTCTCGAATTTGAAAGGCCTGTTCTTTGGTGTTGTCTGAAAATTTGCCTCCAGTTGCACTGGCCAGTGCTCTGATCCCCCCCAGGGAAGGATGTTGCATTCCAATGCTAAACCCTGCGTAATGATGGATTCTGAGACTAGTAATTTGTCTAGACTCGTGGCCACCTGGTGGTGTGAGAGTCTTTTGTTGTTCCAGGTAAATTGTCCATTACTAGTCCTGATGTCCACTAGCTTTGTTTTTTCAATGAAGGTTGTGAACTCTTCTGCATCTCTTTCCAATCTCTGGTTTCCCCCTTTTTTCTTAGCCATAGTAGTTATAATGTTGAAGTCCCCATCCAGAATCCAATGGAGGTTATTGTTCTGCTCCTTTAGATTTTCTAGGTCTAGGAGCATTCTTATTTTATCCTCCAATACGCGAGGTCCATAAACATTTGTACATAAGACCTCCTTCGTTTTCCCTATCACTTGCATTTTTACAGATAAAGTGTGCCTAGTGGCTTTAGCAGAGAGTAGATTCACCGATTGTGGGTTCCACAGGGTGAGTATGCCTCCCGCCGTGTTTTGACTCTCTAAATTTAGAAACTTGTACTTATTCCAGTACTTCTTACCTATTATTTCCATTATGTCCATATTACATTTTGTCTCTTGAATGAAGCATATATCAGGTTGTTCCATCTTCAATCTATTTTTAAGGATTCATTGTTTTCTAGGGTTGTTCAGGCCCCTTATGTTCCAAGTAATAACCTTCATTTAAACATTTGGGGGGGAGTTAGGAAAGAGCTTTTTGATCTTACCTGAATTTATCAATAGTGCTCCTAATTCCTGTAGGGCTACATTGTTTGATTTCCTCCCTTTCTTTTGTCTTGCCTGCTTTGGTGAGTGTTGTGGTTGACCATCTCCTGTTTTGATACCCAAGTTTCCTATTTCTCCATGCATGTGCTTGATTCCTTTGGTTTTTGCTTCCTCCCTCGGAAGGAATAGGTATTGGATGTGATCCAGTTGCTCCATTGGTATATTGTCGACTCCTTGCTTTTTCCATTGTTCCAGTATATTTGGGAGGTCTATCCCTTCCCTTTCCACGATGTCTCTGAGGTCTGGGTCTTCTATTCCTAACTTGCTTGGTGTCATTTCTGAATCATCGTCGACCTCCTGCATTGGGGTATTTGTGTCTCCGACGCCTTCTTCAATTGTACTCTTGTTGTGCCCATGATCTCCTTTAGAATTTTGACTCTTTGAGGTCTTATTTGTTTCCTGTTCGTTTGTCTCCCTTTCCTTTGGCCTTTTATGTTCCTCTTCTTCCCCCTGTTTTGGATTTCCTTGTCCTTCATCTCTATTCCTTGCTTCCGGGTTACTCGTTTTGGGGGGCTTGCCTTGTCTCTTATTTCCTCTACCTTTGTAGTTTGGCCTAACAAACCCGT
>SNQJ01S0016721.1:91251-102334 GCA_010110895.2 Picea sitchensis
TGAAGGTAAGATAAAGCGTGGGGGCTTCAATACATTGAGGAAATGCAACTCCATGTATTCCCCTATAGGGTCATAAAATAGGTGACAAAGCTTTCTGGGTTGATAAAAGAAAACCTGCTCTACTTTACAGCTGCTCACATCTAGATGAATGTTTGTGGCAAGCACAGGTGAGTGAAAGGTTGATGCAGGCTGTTGATCCACTTCTCCTTTGTCTGCTCCGATAACATCTGCTATCTGATGGAAAGAAATAGCCTCATGTATATCAATGGATGGCTCTTTATCTTTATCATGTTGCTCTTGTTAAAATATTTCACTTTCACTAGAAGGTTGGATGTCGATGCCTTTCTCTTCGATAAACACCTCAATGTCTTCATCATTGTCTCCATAATGATCAAATAGAGGAGGAGTCTTGAATGACATGCCAAGAGGTATCTTCTGTCCAACATGAGAAAACTGCTCTTCATTACTAAACACATACTGCCTTTCAAGATCTAACCCAGGAAGAAATATCTCATCATCATCATATGAGTCAAAAGTAGGTTGCTCATATCTAGGCTTTTTAGAGATAGGGCTACAAAGAATATCGACTTCCAGAACAAACTCAATTTCTGCACTTTCCTTACTAAGACAACAAACATAGTTTTCATCAGATGCAGATGAACAGGGAAGATAAAAAATTGATTCCTCATCCAAGGCATCTTCTTCATTCTCACAACCTTCATAAGAATCAACTATATCATGAACACAATCTTTATACTCCTCACAACAACTATGAAAAATTAACTCAGAGGAATAAACATTTTGACAATGCATATTGAAAGCTGCATGAAACTGTTCTAGGGAGGAGATGCTAGCAGGGGGAAAGGATTGATACCACTTACGAGCATCTCCTTCTATTGAGTACATGAACATATTAATTAACACATCCTCATGATGTATTCCCCACTGATGCATGAGTTCATGAAACTCAAGCAGATGCTCTGCAGGGTTGTCATCTCTATGTTCTCTAAATGTGGGAAAAAAATCACCCCACTCATCCATAGTAGGAACAACATTTGGAAAATCAGGAACAAAAGAGAAATTAAAAGGAGCAAACCTCCGAGCCAAAATGGATTCCATCTGAAAATATGAATTCTTAAAACTGTGGAGTCGCCGCTGGATCCTTTAATCGTGGAGTCGTCAGGTGAATGATATGTAGTCTGAATGTGTCTGGTCTTTGTTCACCATCAAATATCATATCTGATCGTTGTCGTTCTCATAGGGAACATTTCTTCATTTATATCCCCGACAACGACACCAAGAATGTTAGCATTGAGAGTCACCCTCTGACTGCAAGAGGATAAGCCCAGTACCCATCAAAATAAAGTAAAAGGATTAAAATGGTTTGAGAAGGTGGATCAGTGAGATTGTAGAGAGAGGAAAAGATATTAGAAGTAACTGCAAATCAGTTCGGTACCATTGGGCTATGGAGTCATAAGTATCGTGGATAAGGAAGTCATTTAAACCGCCTATCAGACAAAAGGATTAATGTGGTGATGAGGAGAAGAAGACAAAAAATTTCTGGTGAACCATGAAAGATGGGCATGATAGCAACATATCCTCCATCGCCTCAGGGATCCATAAATCAGAGAGATTACATTGAGACAATGAGAAAAACATAGAAAATCTGGCGAACCATGAAATATGGGCATGATAGCAACAAAAACTCCATCGCCTCAGGAATCCATAAATCAAAGAGATTACATTCATACAAGAAGGAAAACAAAGAAAATCTTGCAAACCATGAAAGATGGGCATGATAACAACATAAACTCCATCGCCTCGGGAATCCATAAATCATAGAGATTACATTCAAACAAGAAGGAAAAGAAATAAAATCTAACGAACCATGAAAGATGGGCATGATAGCAACATAACCTCCATCGCCTCAGAAATCCATAAATCAAAGAGATTACATTCAGACAAGAAGGAAAACAGAAATATCGTGTAAACTAAGAAGACAGTCTGATAAAAACAATTCAAAGGAATCTTCAATAACATATATTTACAATCCAATCCCTTAGGAATACAAACTAAAAAATTACAGATATCTGCTCCTGAAACTCACTTGACTCTCCAGCCTCTGAAGAACACCCCCTTTCATTACAAAATCTAAACTGATCTATTTATAATCAGCTCAGTCCACAACTGCCAGGAGTGTGACCTGGATATATCGTTCAATGCTTTCGTCTGCATATTCCTCTGTCAGACTGTGCGTGTATCCTCCTATGTCAGACACAAACTCAGATCAGCATGGGCCTTTCTGCCCTCTGTGGTACCACGAGCCGACAGTCTAGTCCTCTCAACCATGGCTTCTATGCCTTCAATTTATGGACTGAGCTGAGGTTTCAACTACCAGTCCTTTTCCATTAACTGAATCCTCCTCGAGATCGGGATGAATCTCAACACCTAGGGGACCGCCACGCGTTGCTCTTGAATTAGACGCTATATAAGCACATGATTGCAGGGACGTCAAAGGCAGTTTGGATTCACACCGATTTTGAGCCCGAAATTCACCACCTTCCGCCGCGTAGCTCTTTTGTTATACCATGGTTTCGATTGCGGGACTGCTCAAGAATTTTATCGCTCGAGAAAGTTGCGTCCTCATAATGGAGTGTGGTCGTTGATTTGGACACAATCTGTGATCCAGGAAAGCCCAGCAATGGTTGCCACGCGCTACTCTTGGATGGACACTGCTTCTTGCTATGAAGATCAACGACTCACAATTACTTCGGGAGTTCGGGTTTCGGGCCTTTTCAATGCATAGCTCTTACAATTCTCTGAAGTGTCGAATTCTTGAAGTGAGGGATCTAGCACCGCATGGCCTCTTGATTTGGACGAGCGATATTTACTTTGGGACCTTTAGGACTTCAAGGATGCTGCCAAGATCAATGGTCCTTGTTGGTTTGAGATCAACGGTCCACAATTATTTCGGGAGTTCAGGCTTTGACTCTTCAGGACTTTTCAATGCACAACTCTTACAATTCTCTTAAGTGCCGAATTGTTGAAGTGAGAGATCTACCTCCATGTGTCCTCTAGATTTGGACGACCGAGATTTACTTCGAGAGTTCGGGCTTCAGAAGTTTACTTCTGCTTGCTTGCACAATCCTCCGAAGTAAATCTTCTGAAGTGCGAGATCTTCCAACGCGTGTCCTCAGCCTTTAATGGCTCAAATTTACTTATGGACTTCGACTCGTCTGCCTAGTCGTTAATCCTTGCGCGAATTTTAAATCCTGACTGCATGAGAGCCGCTGATCTGAACTACTTATGGGATCTCCACCGTTGAAAATCAAACCTGCTTGTTGGTGATTCAATCCCGAAATGGACTACTCTGAATGTTGTGATTTGTGCTCAAGGCTGATATCTACACAGACCATGGACTTGGTCATCCTACAACCTCTTGAAAACTATATGTGATAACAGGATCTATAAGTTTAAGGACCCTAAATCACCAAATCAATATTGACCTCTAAAGTGGGAAATGATAAAATACAAATCACAAGAAAGACGAGAGACAAAAGATTTGGTAGAAAAGGCCTCGAGCCATAATCTCTCACTCGTGTATTCATTTCAATAATACAAATATATAACACAAGAATGAAACCACCTCAATTTCTCTCACATTGACACATCATCGGGAGATAAGGTAGGAAGAGGCAACATAGGAATCTAGAAACACACTTAGGGTAAAAACTATATCCTTAAATGTGAAATACATTAAGTGGTGTTCTAGGACTTCATGTTTGTATAAGAGTTAGAGGTTAACATTCTCCCCCCCTTAATCACAAGTCTGGACAATAATACCATCAATGAATCATAAATTGGTATCATCTCCAAGTCTTCATGTTGAAACTCCTAAGCTAAGCCTCAATGAAGAACTGCTTTAAGATCTACCAAATCTGGATGCTAAAAAGTATGGAAAATCTCACTTTGTAATTATGTGAGCCAGAATGCATGTAATTTTTTCACTGATGTGAAATTCAATATGATGAAAGTGAACCAAGAGAAGTGAATTAGTTGCAATTCTGACACATCCCTGAAAATGCCTGACAACTCAATCACATGCCAAGCTGCAATGTAGATGGATCCAACTATCCTCTACTAGGTCGAATGGCCATCCAAGTGAACAAAATGTCCACATCATTGCTCTCAAAATCAACATCACAATATTGTATATTTTGTATGATTCAATTGCAATTCATTGAACCATAATTATGCCAAAGTTTGTCATCTATAGACTGCAATTTCCCATCTGGCATATTTGTGTTTGTTTAATCTTCTTTCTACAAACTATGGTTGCCCATATGGAAAATTTGATGCCCGTCTGGAACATTTTTTGTTGAAAATTTTAGTCTGACAACCATCTTCAATGTGGTTTTTGGTTGACCACGAACCATCTTCAGTTGATTTATGAACTCCCCCCCCTTAAGGTGTAGGAGAGTTACATCATTGTACTCCCCCCCTTGAGACTCAAGAGAATACCATACTCATTTCATTATCTGTTTCAAGACATGTCTTTTCTCGAGATTGAATTCTGATGCTAAACTGGAAGAGTGGAAGTTAAATATTCTTGAAGGAATCTTGCATTGATGAAGTGGATTCACTCTGCTACCAATTGATAAAATATAGAGCACAAGAAAGATGAGAGACAAAAAGTTTGGCTGAAAAGGCCTCAATCCATAATCTCTCACTCATGTATTCATTTCAATAATACAAGAATGAAACCACCTCAATTGCTCTCACATCGACACCTTATCGGGAGATAAAGTAGGAGAAGGAAAAATAGGAATCTAGAAACAAACTTAGGATAAAAACTATATCGTTAAATGTGAAATACATTATGTGGTGTTCTAGGACTTCATGATTGTATAAGAGTTAGAGGCTAACAAGAAAGCATGATTTTCCATGCGACTAAAGGATGAAAAAACATATAATGAGACATTTCTTATCACTCTTACACTCAATTCATATGTCTAAGTTATTGGATTTTATAACAAATGTTCCAATATTGCCAAGATCAATGAATGTTGTGTGAATCTTGTTGCAAAACAAGATCAATTTGTAGAAAATAAATCAACTCACACTCAATGCAATTGAAAAATATAACCATTCATAGGAACATATTTTATAACAAATTAAATTCTATTCACATTGTTGAGAATTATAGCTCAAACATGAACTTCCACACAAGTTCCATGTGAATGTGCGAGAAGCAGTTCGAGATATTTTCAAAAAGTAATTATATTTTCGAAAATTACTTTTATTTCAAAAAAGTAAATTCTATTTTGTAATTCACTTTAGTTAAAAACTGAAAGTCTTATTTTTAGTAGTTGAGTCTAAAAAAGTGTATTTCGTGCATGCATGACTTAGACTAGGAGTAATCTCATAAATAGATTAGGGTTTCAGTCTCAACTAAAACTATAAAGACAGGTCAAGATAAAGAGTTCATAGACACAATAACACTTGAGTAGTTGAGTATCTTGAGCGACAAAGAGGGAGAGAGAGTAGGCAGTCAATTTTCGACAACATGCAGTCCCATGCAACAGTCCGTACACCGTACACAATAGTTATATATAATCATTTGGAAGTTCGTATAATCATATGGACAATACCGTACAAATCCATATACTCATACACATAGTATTGTACGAATTTGTACAATCATACAGATAGAGTCGTACTTGTGTACAAACAGGTCGTATAACCATAAAGCAGGTCATACTTCCCCAACAAGTTGTTCTACTTGGTTTGAGGTGTTTTTTGGTATCCATGCAATGCTTTTTTTGGGTAGCTCGTGGAGGTTTCCTTGTAAGTTTTTTGAAGGAATGAAAAGCTATCTTTGAAGGAGTAATTACCTGCATTGTTTGAAATTATCTTTTATACTTGTGCTATTTGATTTCCAACTATCGTGTGATTAATGCTGTGGTCTGGATTTTTTTTTGCATTAATTAAATTCAACAACCTACTTGTTTGATTGAGATCATACGAACTTTAGTCACCTAGAGATTGGGATTTTTCACATGGTATCAAAGCTTATTTCTTTGATTGAGATTCTCTAGGATTTGTAGCGGTAAATAAAATGTAGGGAAGAAGGACCAAAAATCAGAGGGTTTCAAAGTTTCATTTTCATATTTGGGAGTTTGTGTAGTATATCTTATATATGGCATCATCTAGGATAATGTTTGAGGACATATTGGATGGTGCCTCAAATTTATTATCATGGAAGGTAAGGGTTACACTCTTAATAGAAGAGAATGAACTCTAGGATATTGTCAATAAAATTGCTACTCTGTCTTCAGATCCACAAGAGTTGGTAGCTCACAACAAGAGGGCAATGAAGGCCAAGTGGATGATCTTGGATTCCATAAAGGATCATGTGATCCCTGGTTAGTCTCTACTAGAGTTAGAACATAAATAGGAAGACAATATTGCAGAACAAACTCAAATCCATAGTGATGACCAAATCAAACACAACCACCAGTTACCTTATGAATATCACATCGATTTGTGATCAACTTGCAGTAGTTGGGGAAAAGGTTGAAGATACAAAGCTAATGAACATGGCACTAAATGGATTCCAAGCTTCATGGGAATCATTTGTCAAAGGTATTTGCACTCGGGAAAATATTCCCGACTTTGAGAGGCTTTGGGATGACTGTATCCAAGAAGAGACTCAGATGGAGTCAAAAGACGACAAGAAGAGTGGTGAAGAGAACCTAACTCTATTTGGTCAATCAAATAAGGGCAGAGGTAAAGGGCCCAACAAAGGTAACATAAAAAGTGACGATTCAACCTCATAGCCAAGAAATAAGGACTTGATTAAAATCAAGTGCTTGAGTTGTCATAAGCATGGGCATTATGCATCATAGTGTCTATATACAAAGAAGGGTAAAGGGAAGCAGTAGGAGAAGCATGTAGCAATGTTTGCAAAAAATTAGATGAACAAGTTTTCCACCAAGTTCAAGAAGGATTTCTCGTTGGTATCTCTCCTTTCTACCAATGCGATTTCAAGGAATGTGTGGCATGTGGATAGTGGGGAATTTCGAAATATGACATCGACATGGCAATTGTTTTATAGTCCGAGGAAGAAGGACTTAAGAGTACATGTTATGCTTGGTGATGATGTCAAGTACCCAATAGAAGGAGTTGGTTCTATTCCCTTCCATCTCGAGTAAGATAATTCTTTATATTTTGATGATGTCTTATTTGTGCCAGGTCTCGGGAAGAATTTTCTTTCATTTTTTTCATGGAGGATAAAGGATCTGCAGTTGAGTTCAAGAACTAGAAAGTCCTCATTAATCCGAAGGATTCTAGCCCATATACAACTCAAGTAATAAGGGTAAGAGAATATAATTTATATTGGTTGCAAGGTGAACATGTTCAAGCCTTAGTGCATAATAGTGACAACTTGTGCGAGTTGTGGAGTTGTGGCACAAGAGGATGGGGCACCTACATCACAAGGAATTTCCTATTCTGAGAAAGATAGTCACAGGTCTTCTAGAGTTCAATATTGAGCAGCATGGTGTATGCAGAGGGTGCACACTTGGAAAGCATATCAAGGTTTCTTTTCTAAGTAGTGAGCATAGGTATAAGGGGATTCTTTACCTAGTACATTTGGATGTTTGTGGATCGATGTTAATAGCGTTAATAATAGGAAGCATGTATTAAGTTTCCTTTATTGATGATTTCTCTTGCAAGAGTTTGTTGGGTATGTGTTATATTCTTTGCACGACTAGTTGTAGTGTTTTCTATGTTGCGCTGAGTGCGCAAGGGGGTTTAAGAATTGTTTTTGCCTTGGGAAACATGTCACATTTTTGCCTCGTTTTTTGGTGTCACCTCGATTTTTGTGTCCATTGTTGGGCAGTTTTTCAGCACATGGTTTTTGCCGATGGTTTTCTATTTCTGATTAAGGAATTAGGTTTTTTTACTAATCCAGGTCATTGGGTTAGGGTTTTTGATGTCGTTGGCTCCTATATGTATATTGTATTGTAAACAATGTATCACCATGAATGAATATAGAATATGTTGCTTTTCCTGATTTGGGCTTCCAGGGGAAAAATCTTTGTGAATGTGTATATTTACCATTATATATTTTCTGTTCTTTTATTAAAAATATGTTTACAGTAAAATATTGTACAAGGTTAAAATCTACATTTGGTATCAGAGATTTATTGGCTTCAGGGGGACAACTTTGTGGTCAAGGGTTTGGCTCAGGACTATGATAAGCCTTGTTACATCCTTGTTGTCAGAGGAGATGAGACAGAAGAACATGGAAGGACATAACACAGATGCATTTTTTGCAAGAGGACGCTCCCAAGAAAGAAATAGATCTAAGTCCTCAGGTGGGAGATCTAAGTCTAAGGGGAGATCTAAGTCTCCCAAAATTTTTGTAAAGGTATGCTGGATATGTGGAAAAGAAGGGCACTACAAGAAGCAGTGTAGATCCAAAGTTGAGAAAAAGAAGAGATCTGAAGAATCTCCTTCTACAAAGGAAAAGACCTCCAAGGAAAAAGGAGGGAATGCATACTTGTCTTATTCAAGCACACATGCAGATCATTAGGCATGGTTGGTTGAATCAGGTGCATCCTTTCATATGACTCCCCACAAGGAGTGGTTTTGTGAATATGAAAGGTATGATGGAAGTAATGTTTTCCTAGGTGATGAATCGACAAGCAGAATCATAGGTCAAGGAAAATTCAAGTTGAGGCTCATAGATAGAAGGATTAAAAAACTACCTGGTGTTTTGCACATCCCAAGATTGGCCAGAAATTTGATTTCTATAAGAAAAATGGACAATGCAGGGGTAAAAACAATATTAGAAAAGGAAACCTGTAGGATGGTTCGAGGAGCAATGGTGTTGCTGAAGAGAGTTTGGTTTGGAACTCTGTATTAGCTGCAAGGAAGCAATATTAGTGATGTGTGTAATAATTCCATTGTTCCTGATTGATCCAGAATCAGATCCAGAAGCCTGACAGGGCTCAAAAAGGCTAAAAAATGAAAGTGCTTGGAATCTGACGAAACCAATGCCATTGCGTTCGTCTCGTCTTCCTGATTCCTTCCATATATTTACTTCATCAAACGGGCTCCGTATGCGAAAGATATCGCGTTCTGTCCGAAAACCCAAACAGGCAAAAAAAAGGGGATGACTGTACAGTCCGTACAGTGCCACGTGGCATGCTGAATGTACAGGCCATACGGTTGTATAGATGATGTGGCAACCTCTGGAGGTGACATGTGGCAGGCTGATGTGGCGTACGACAGACAGTTGGACCAATCTATGGGTGACATGTGTCACCACTGTAAGGGTGACACGTGGCACCGGATGACGTCAGCAGCTGACTGGGCAGGTACGGTGGCAGGGTACGTGGCAGGTGATGTGGACCATCCAGAGATTGACACTTGGAATATTTTGGTTGGTGGTTGATGTGCCACGTGGCCCAGTTATGGGATGCCACATGGCACCCTGTGGTTGGTTCAAGGTTTGTGCAAAATTTATATGGGTTCACCGGGGTCGAACCCCCGACGTATCCTCCAGGCAACGGACTGGCAGGACCGGGCTGACCGCCCGCTCCACATGTAGTTCTTATCAACTATATGTTAAAATATTTATTTGAATTTGTTTGAATGGATATTCGGCGGGGGAAAGGGCCGGGGCTTAGCCCCAGCCCTCGACACTGACATACGACCACTCCATATAACCGGGAGGGGGACAGTTGGTGGATAGGGCTTGGCCCTTGGTTCCCAGGCGACCACATGACCCGGACCTGATCCGAAAAGAGCGCAGGAAGGGTTTTGTCGGTTAAGCCCGAGGGTCCTATGCCTACACGCCATCGAACTAGGAGCCGGATACAAAGGGGCCAACACACTATAGGGACAACGCCTGGCCACATGGAGGCGCCCAAGTGACCAGGGGCACGCGTTTTGGGGGATGCGCCCTACATTTTATACAAAAGTGGTTTTATTGCTAAAGTTTGGATTTTTTAAATGATTATATGCCTGTTTTAATTGATTTTCTCCATTTTGGGGAGATATTGGGCATTTTTGGAGCCCAAATTTTGAGAGGAAGTTGGAGATGGATAACCAACTTTAGATCTATAAAAACTAGGCCTGATTGAGGCCATGGAGGACAGTCAGAGAAGAGTTATGCTGAAGAGAATCCAAGCCAAAGCCATTTTTATGCAGGGAAGCTATTGAGGAGCAGACGCTTGCGGGCCATTTCTGGGAGCTCCAGACGTCCGTTTTGCATGCCGTTTTCTTTGCAGGGTTCTTGAGATCTGGAAGAACATGAACAGATCAGTATTGTAGCTAATTGGCACTGCTATGATGTACTTTTGAGCTTTTGAACAGAAATAAAGAAGCCTCCTCCACAGAGACAAAGGCCCGGAGACGTAGGCAAAGTTGTACCGAACTCCGTTATCAATCCTCGTGTTATGGTTTGCTGTCTATTATTTCATTTCAGATCTGCATATGTGTATATGGCTATCATAATTCCTCTTCTTTCCTCATTCTTTCATTAAGCTTCTCAATTCGATAATTAACGCATACAAAATTAAAACTCAACCATAGTCATTAAAAGATCCTACGGATCAAGTGGTATCAGAGCTAGTTGACGTTTGGATTTGAGTTTTGCATGTTAACCAGGGAAAAGCTATAGCGTGGTGAAGGCAAGCTTGTTGCAGAGAATCCATTAATTGGATTAAGAAAGAGAGCTTCTCACAATGAGAAGATGGCATCGGAAGAATGGATTTCTCAGGATGAGAAAGAATTTCGGAAAACATTCCTTGCTATGTCGGAGATGGTGAGAGTTTTGTACGAGGATTACCTGGAACGAAAGAGACCAGTTTTGGGTGAATATTCAAAGGGAAAAAGTGAAGAGGAAGAGGATCATCCTCAGATTCCTACTTCACCTCCATCAACACCTCCTTCTTCTCCTTCTTCTTCAAGTTCAAGTTCTAAATCTAATGGAAAGAAAAATGTTCATAAGAATAAACATGAAATGCCATTGTTAAAACTTGATGTTAAATTTGAGTTGCCCATATATGAT
>SNQJ01S0016721.1:105029-123417 GCA_010110895.2 Picea sitchensis
TGTGACTCTTTTTATATTTCCGCTATATCTCTGTTATATTGTTGTCTCTCTTGCAATATCTCTGAATATTTCTATGTTATATCTCCGCTCTCATTTCGTGCCGAAAATAATCCGGATCACAGTTGCATCCTGAGAAGAGGCCAAAGTGGTTCAAAGAAAAGAAGGGAACGCAAACAGTGGCAATGACAACAAAACCCACACACTTGGGATCGGATTCAGGTGATGAGTCAAAGATCTCATTGGTTGGTATGACAGGTAAAATTGGTGAAGACATTGATTGTAGAAACAAATTGTTTCATATAAGGGTAATCATGCGACACACTAAGATAGACACATTAATCGACAGTGGATCTCAATCTAACCTAATCTCAGAAGAATTGGTTAAGCAATTGGGATTAAAAACACAAACTCATAATAAGCCTTACACACTTAAATGGATAAGCAATCATCATCAAATGCACATAACAAAGCAATGCACAATCAAATTTGCAATTTCATCTAAGTATGTGGACGAAGTAACATGTGATATAGTGCCATTAAGAGAATGTGGAATGGTCTTAGGTAGTCCATATTTATATGATCGTAAGACAATTCTCTACATGACAAAGAATCAATATCAATTCACTAAAGCAGGTCAAGATTATGTGGTTCATGCTCATCGTGTTAAAGCAAATAAAACACTTCAAACAATGGAACAATTAAAGAAGACAGTGCAATCAAGCAACAAACCAATAATTGTTTCAAATGAAGTAATTGATCTTAAGCAAGAACAAGAAATGATTGTTGAATGGAAAATCAATCATAAGTTGCTTCAAGATAAGCTCATGTCGTGCAGATATTACAAGTATATCAACTCATTTGCAGTCATCTTTTTGATGCTGTCATTAGTAATGTTTTCTACATGGATGATAGTGGCTTCAGTAAGATGTAACAGGGTTCAAATGGTTAATAATATACTGTCAGTTGTCATGATTGTGTTACAGTTGATCTCGATGAGACAGGTGCACAGGATAGAGTTCAAAGACAGAGGACAAGTCGGGTGGCCTATCCTGAGCTTGTTGACTCGTCAGTAACCTTTTGGGGACTAAAAGGTCTTTTAGTGGGGAAGTGTGATCTAGAATCGGATCCAGAAGCCTGACAGGGCTCAAAAAGGATAAAAAATGAAAGTGCTCAGAATCCGACAAAACCAGTGCCATTGCGTCTGTCTCGTCTTCCTGATTGGCCATATATTTACTTCGTCAAACGGGCTCCGTATGCGAAAGATATCACGTTCTGTCTGAAAACCCAAACAAGCAAAAAAAAGGGGATGATTGTATAGTCTGTACAGTGCCACGTGGCATGCTGACTGTACAGGCTGTACGACCATACAGATGATGTGGAAACCCCTGGAGGCGACATGTGGTAGGCTGATGTGGCATACGACAGACAGTTGGACCAATCTATGGGTGACATGTGTCACCACTGTAAGGGTGACACGTGGCACGGGATGACGTCGGCAACTGACTGGGCAGGTACGGAGGCAGGGTACGTGGCAGGTGACGTGGACCATCCAGTGATTGACACTTGGCAGATTTTGGTTGGTGGTTGATGTGCCACGTGGCCCAGTGATGGGCTGCCACGTGGCACCTTGTGGTTGGTTCAAGGTTTGTGCAAAATTTATATGGGTTCACCGGGGTTGAACCCCCGACCTATCCTCCGGGCAACGGACTGGTAGGACCG
The DNA here is from genome assembly GCA_010110895.2 of Picea sitchensis. Lineage (NCBI taxonomy): Eukaryota > Viridiplantae > Streptophyta > Pinopsida > Pinales > Pinaceae > Picea > Picea sitchensis. The sequence goes on from SNQJ01S0016721.1 coordinate 106,749, forward strand.
GGCTGACCGCCCGCTCCACATGTAGTTCTTATTAACTATATGTTAAAATATTTATTTGAATGGATATTCGGCGGGGGAAAGGGCCGGGGCTTAGCCCCAGCCCTCGGCACTGACATACGACCACTCCATATAACCGAGAGCGCGGGACAGTTGGTGGATAGGGCTCGAACCTTGGTTCCCGGGTGGCCACATGACCCGAACCTGATCCGAAAAGAGCGCGGGAAGGGGTTAGTTGGTTAAGCCCGAGGGTCCTATGCCTACGCGCCATCGAACCAGGAGCCGGATACAAAGGGGCCAACGCACTATAGGGACAACACCTGTCCACATGGAGGTGCCCAAGTGACCAGGGGCGCGTGTTTTGGGGGCTGCTCCCTACATTTTATACAAAAGTGGTTTTATTGCTAAAGTTTGGATTTTTTAAACGATTATATGCATGTTTTAATTGATTTTCTCCATTTTTGGGAGATATTGGGCATTTTTGGAGCCCAAATTTTGGGAGGAAGTTGGAGATGGATAACCAACTTTATATCTATAAAAACCAAGCCTGATTGAGGCCATGGAGGACAGTCAGAGCAGATTTATGCTGAAGAGCAGCCAAGCTAAAGCCATTTTTATGCAGGGAAGCTATTGAGGAGCAGACGCTTGCGAGCCATTTCTGGGAGCTCCGGACATCCGTTTTGCGTGCCGTTTTCTTTGCAGGGTTCTTGAGATCTTGAAGAACATGACCAGATCAGTCTTGTAGCCAATTGGCACTGCTGCGATGCACTTTTGAGATTTTGAACAGAAATAAAGAAGCCTCCCCCACAGAGACAAAGGTCCGGAGACGTAGGCAAAGTTGTGCTGAACTCCGTTATCAATCCTCGTGTTATGGTTTGCTATCTATTATTTCATTTCAGATCTGTATATGTGTATATGGCTGTCATAATTCCTCTTCTTTCCTCATTCTTTCATTAAGCTTCTGAATTGGATAATTAACGCATGCAAAATTAAAACTCAACCATAGTCATTAAAAGATCCTACAGATCACTGATATTGGAGTTGAAGAAGAAAGAACTCCTATAGTCTTTGGAGAAAAGGTTATGTTGTGGCATCAAAGACTGGGGCATATTGGAGAGAAGAGTGTTTGACTACTACACGGTAGAGGTATGGTTGAATCTATGTCTAACTTCTCTTTGGATTTTGATTTTTGTGAAAAGTCTGTATATGGGAAGCAAAATCGAGTAAGATTCCCCTCTAGTGCAACGAGGGAAGAAGGAATTTTACATCTAGTTCACAGTGATGTGTTTGGACCTATGTCGGTTCCATCATTGGGAAAATCTGTGTACTATGGCTCATTTATAGATGACTTCTCGAGGAATACTTGGATATATTTACTTAGGAGGAAATCTGAAGTCTTTGACAGGTTTAAAGAGTTTAAGGCTCTTGTTGAGAATCAAACAGAGAAAATAATTAAGGTGTCGAGGAAAGATAATGTCATAGAGTTATGCAAGAATGAATTTGAAGAATTATGTAAGAAGTGCAGTATAACAAGGCAAAAGACTACTCCATATACACCTCAGCAGAATGGAGTTGCAGAAAGGATGAACTGATGGAAAAAGAAATGTGCATGCTCAGTGGTGTCGGGTTAGGGAAAGTATTATGGGCAGAGGCAGTGGGTACTGCATGTCACCTGGTCAACAGATCAACCTCACCAGCATGGGATGATAAGACTCCACAAGAGGTATGGACTGGTAAGAAACCTTCTCTCACACATCTCAAGGTATTTGGCTGTGAGGCCTATGTTCATGTTCCGAAGGAAAACACGAGTAAGCTAGATAAGAAGGTTGAAAAGTGTATCTTTATTAGGTATAAAGATGGTATCAAAGGTTATAAGCTTTGAAACCCAAAAACTAAGAAGGTTGTGTATAGCCGAGATGTGGTATTTAGATAAATGAAAGATGTTGTTAAACAATAAGTCCTACCAAGTAAGGAAGAACCAGATAAAATAGAGTTTGATTTAAAAGATGATGAATCAGAATCTACATAAGAACATGAATAATAAGAAGAAGATCCTCATACTCCAGTATTGAGGAGATCGGTTCGAGAAAGAAGGCTACTAGAAAGGTATACTCCATTTTATTTACGTTCAAATTTTTCTTTCTCTATTACTGATGATGATCCTAGAACTGTTAGGGAGGCAGTCGATTCAGAGGATGGAAAGCTCTGGAAAAAGGCCATGGATGAAGAAATGGCAGCCTTGGATAGGAATGAGGCTTGGGATCTATTGGAGTTGCTGACTGAAACAAATCCTATTGGAAGAAAATGGGTATTTGAAAAGAAGATGAATGCAGAAGGAAAAGTGGAGAAATACAAAGATTAGTTAGTAGCAAAGGGTTATTCCCAGGTTGAGTGAATTGATTTTGGTGAGATTTTTTCTCCTGTTGCCAAGTTAAATTATATAAGATTTATGTTATTTGTTTCTGCTGCATTTGGTTTTGAAGTAGAACAAATGGATGTGAAGACAACATTCCTACATGGGGATCTGGAAGAAGAAATCTATATGAAGTAGTCATAAGGCTTTGTTGTGAAGGGAAATAAGGAGCTTGTATGCAAGATGAAAAAGTCCATGTAAGGTTTAAAACAATCACCAAGGATGTGGTATACAAAATTTGATACTTATATGTTGGGACTTGGCTTCACAAGAAGCAAAGAGGATCACTGTGTGTATTTTAAATTAATTGGCGATCATTTAATTTATTTGGTATTGTATGTGGATGACATGTTGCTGATAGGAAACAACAAGGAGATTATACAGGATGTGAAAACTCAGTTGTCCTCTAAATTTGACATGAAGGATCTCGGTGCTTCAGTTTCATTTTGGGCATGGAAATTAAAAGAGATAGGAAACAGAGGAAACTCTAGGTAAATCAAAGAAAATATGTCGAGACAATATTGCATAGGTTTAATATGCAAGAATGTAAACCGGTCAAGGTCCCTATTTGTGTTGGTGTAAAGTTATCTGCAGATCAGTGTCCCAAGACATAGGAAGAGGAGGAGGACATGTCTTGTGTTCCATATGCGAGTGCAGTTGGATGTTTGACGTATGCAATGGTCTATACTAGACTGAACATTGCACATGCAGTGGGAGTTTTGAGCAGGTATATGTCAAAACCAGGGAAGGAGCATTAGACAACAATAAAAAGGGTTTTCGGGTATTTGCGTGGCACTACTAGCTATGGATTGTGCTACCAAGGAAGACCGAGATTGGACAATGTGTTGGAAATAAATGGATTTTTGGATGCAACTGAGCTGGAGATCTAGATCGTAGGAGATATACAAGCGGGTATGTGTTTAACCTGTTTGGAGGAGCAATCAATTGGATGAGCAAAAGACAGGTTGTAGTGGCACTTTCAAATACAGAAGTTGAATACATGGCAGCGACTCATGTAATTAGGGAAGTAGTATGTTTACAAAGACTGTGTTCATGTATTGGGTTGGTACAACAGGCTATAAGGATAGATTTTGATAGTCAGAGTGTAATTTTTCTGGTGAAGAACCCAACTTATCATTCAAAGACAAAGCATATTGATATTCAATATCACTTTGTGAGAGATAGGGCTGAAGAAAAGAAAGTGTTGCTGATGAAGGTGGACACTTTGAAGAATGTTGCAGATTCATTAATAAAATCTGTGAGCACTGAGAAGTTCTCTTGGTGTAGAGGATCCATGGGAATTGATGCCCTGGATTGTTGACAATATAACCCAGTAATAATTCATTACCAAAGAATTTAACAAATGATGACAACACTACCTTTACTTCTAACTTTATGATTGATGGGGTGCATTATCAATAATGAGTTTATATGTGTAATCATTAAAAGTGTTGTAGTTTTATCATATAACTTGCTTTAACATTAACATAATCTCATGTATTGAATGATCTTTTCCTTTTTTTTTCATTTTACATATTTCAAAATTTAGAAAATTGAGTTATTTGGTTGGTCGTAGAGGAGAAAAGGGGATTTTAAGTCAAAGAAACTATTTCAAGTTGTTAAAGATGATGGATGTGATCATTTAATATTTTGTTAAATGAAATTTTTAATCAAAAGAAAACATAAGTTTTAACTTAAAAAATGATGATTAGTGAAAAATAATATCATATGGGCATTCCATATATTGTGCATAGGAATTTGTAGGTTTTTAACTTCTATAATATTTTGTTTTAATATTTAAAACAAAACCACTTTAATGTAATAAGGGGTGTTGTAGTGTCTTTCATTTTAAACTATGTTATAATGAGGGTGGGGACTCAGAGAGATAACATGGAAAACATATAATGAGATAATGAGAGGAGATATTAGGGAAAACATATAATGAGGGTGAGAGTTGGGTGCAAAAAGGTAATAGGGAAAACATATAATAAGGGTGAGAGTTGGGTGTAAAAAGGTAATAGGGAAAACATATAATGAGGGTGGGAGAGATAATGGGGAAAACATATAATGACGACGGGGGAGATAATAGGGAAAACATATTATGTTGTGGTGGGGTGGAGATATTAAAGAAAACATACAAAGAGGGTGAGGGTGGAGGTAGATAATATGGAAAACATAATATGTTGAGTGATTCATAATATGGAGATAATTCCTTTATCTCCATATTATGGATTCATATTATGAATCCAACATAATATGGAGACAATATGAAAACATATTATCACCATAAATTTGTAAATTTGCAAAATGTAATTCGAGTTTCCCCAAAGGGCTCCCATTCAACTCTTTGGTTCTTTGATTTGTAAATTGTCTTGGATATTCTAATGGATAGTTCATCATAATAGATCTTAATATATTATTGCAAATATAAAGAGTTTATACTTTACTGTGCAATGATTAATTACGTTCAAGATATAATATTAGAAGCATACCACTTTTATCATCAAAATCAATAGAGAAAATAGGAATATATCTACAACAATAAAATCACACCATTGAACATCATGCATAAAAGATTGAAAAAATTCAAAGTAAAATAAGGACTATGCCTTTCTCTTTTACTCTCACATCTACAATGAAAAATAGAAAGAAAGTTTTACTTGTAATGAGCAAATAGACAATGTGGCATGTGATAGGTTGCTATAGGGTTTCCTTCATCCTCTTCTCTAATGTGATATCCCACTCCTTTGCATTGCTCAACTATGGAACAAAAACTTATTCAATAGGAACAAATCCTCTTTCTCCCCCAATGGATAAGGTTTTAACACCCCTTGATAATTGTTGGACTGAGGTTTAGGGTTTTTGCATTGCCCAACTCCTAATTAGGGTTAGGGTTTGGACGCTAACCCTAACCCTAAAAAATCTTCTTGAAAATCAGTACATGGCTAGCTCCACATGTGTGAGTAATGGGAGTCGATGTGGCTTCCACATGGCATTGTTATGGTCAAAGCATAGATAAACAAGTTGGAGGCCATGTGAACTCTAATTGAGGTGATATTTAGACCATTGAAAATTTCTTGTTGAATAGAAAAGCATCAAGTGTCTAGGAACTATGTTTGAAAGAATCTTGGGGGGAAATGTCCATTCAATGCTTGAAATGGGATCTGTTAGCACTGAGAGTCACCCTCTGACTGCAAGAGGATAAGCCCAGTACCCATCAAAATAAAATAAAAGGATTAAAATTGTTTGAGAAGGTAGATCAATGAGACTGTAGAGAGAGAAAAATATAACATAAGTAACTGCAAATAGGTTTGGGACCATTGGGCTATAGAGTCATAAGTATCGTGGATAAGGAAGGCATTTAAACCACCTATTAGACAAAAGGATTAATGTGGTGATGAGGAGAAGAAGATAGAAAATGTTTGGTGAACCATGAAAGATGGGCATGATAGCAACATATCCTCCATCACCTCAGGGATCCATAAATCAAAGAGATTACATCCAGACAATGAGAAAAAAAAGAGAAAATCTGACGAACCATGAAAGATGGGCATGATAGCAACAAAAACTCCATCGCCTCAGGAATCCATAAATCAGAGAGATTACATTCACACAAGAAGGAACACAAAGAAAATATGACGAACCATGACAGATGGGCATGATAACAACAAAAACTCCATCGCCTCAGGAATCAATAAATCAGAGAGATTACATTTAGACAAGAAGGAAAACAAAGAAAATCTGATGAACCATGAAAGATGGGCATGATAGAAACATAACCTCCATCGCCTCAGGAATCCATAAATCAGAGAGATTATATTCAGATAAGAAGGAAAACAGAAATATCGTGTAAACTAAGAATACGGTCTGATAAAAATGATTCAAATGAATCTTCAATAACATATATTTACAATCCAAGCCCTCAGGCATACAAAATGAAAAATTATAGAGCCCTTCTCCTGAAACTGACTCGGTTCTCCAGCCTCTGAAGAACACCTCCTTTCATTAAAAAATCTAAACTGATCTATTTATAATCAACTCAGTCCACAACTGCCAGGAGTGTGACATGGCTATCTCGTTTAATGCTTTCGTCTGCGCATTCCTCTGTCAGACTGTGCATGTATCCTCCTGTGTTAGACACAAACTCAGATTAGCATGGGCCTTTCTGCCCTCTGTGGTACCGCGTGCCGACAGTCTAGTCCTCTCGTACATGGCTTCTATGCCTTCAATTTATGGATTGAGCTGAGGTTTTAGCTACTAGTCCTTTTCCATTAACTGAATCCTCCTCGGGATAGAGATGAGGCTCAACGCCTAGGGGACCGCCACACATTGCTCTTGGATTAGATGCTATATAAGAATGTGATTGTGGGGCTGTCAAAGGCGGTTTGGATTCACACTGCTTTTGAGCTTGCAATTCACCACCTTCCACCACACAGCTCTTTTGTTATACAATGGTTTCGATTGCGGGACTGCTCAAGAATTTTATCGTTTGAGCATGTTGCATCCCCCCAATGGAGCATGGTCGTTAATCTGGCCACGATCTGTGATTCGGGAAAGCCCCGCAATGGTTTCCACACACCGCTCTTGGATGGACCCTGCTTCCTGCTACGAAGATCAATGGCTCACAATTACTTCGGGAGTTCGAGCTTCGGGCCTTTTCAATGCATAGCTCTTACAATTCTCCGAAGTGTCGAATTCCTGAGGTGAGGGATTTGGCGCCACGTGGCCTCTTGAGTTGGACGATCGAGATTTACTTCGAGACCTTTAGGACTTCGAGGCTGCTGCCAATATAAACAGTCTTTGTTGGTTTGAGATCAACGGTCCACAATTATTTCGGGAGTTTGGGCTTCAACTCTTCGGGACGTTTCAATGCACAACTCTTACAATCCTCCGAAGTGCCAAATTCTCAAAGTGAGAGATATGCCTCCACGTGTCCTCTAGATTTGGGCGGTCGAGATTTACTTCGAGAGTTAGGGCTTCAGGAGTTTGCTTCTACTTGCTCACACAATCCTCTGAAGTAAATCTTCCAAAGTGCGAGATCTGCCAATGCATGTCCTTAGCCTTCAATGGATCATATTTACTTCGAGACTTCGACTCCTCTGCCTAGTCGTTAATCCTTGCACAATTTTGAAATCCTGACCACCTGAGAGCCACTGATCTAAACTTCTTATGAGATATGCACCATTAAAAATCAAACCTGCTGGTTGGTGATTGAATCCCGAAATGCACTTCTCTGAATGCTGCGCTTTGTGCTCAAGGATGATATCTGCATAGACCACATAATTGGTTGTCCTGCGACCTCTTGACAACTATATTGATAAAATTTGGCTCCACAAGGGATGGCATGCTCCCTGGGAGTTGCCAAGAACACGCAGTTCCAATGCTTTAGCTGTTGGGTTGTGGAGTCGAGCTCAGATACATTTTTTGAAGGCAACATGCTGACATGTACACTACTTTACTTACAAAAAGAAAACAAACACACATGCTCCAGAAGGATATTATTTATGTACAATCTTAGACTAACTGACTTTTTACAATGTGCTAGGTGAAAGCAAACTTCCACCATAGCCACCCAAGTAACTTCCTAATGGAAACATTTCTTACTTTGTCACTGTTCAACAAAGGATAATGAAACTGTGACAGTAAATTAATTACATTTTTCAGATTTCCTCCTAATGTTGAAGGCAAGATAAAGCACGGGAGACTCAATACATTGAGGAAATGCAACTCCATGTATTCCCCTACAGGGTCATAAAATAGGTGACAAAGATTTTTGGGTCAATAAAAGAAAACCTGCTCTGCTTTACAGTTGCTCACATATGATTGAATGTATGTGGCAAGCACATGTGAGTGAAAGGTTGATGTTGGTTGCTGATCCACTTCTCCTTTGTCTGCTCTGATAACATCTGCTAGTTGATGGCAAAAAATAGCCTCATGTATATCAATGGATGGCTCTTTATCTTTATCATGCTGCTCTTGGTAAAATATTTTACTTTCATTAGAAGGCTGGATTCTGATGCCTTTCTCTTCGATAAACACCTCGACATCTTCATCATTGTCTCCATAATTTTCAAATAGAGGAGGAGTCTTGAATGACATGCCAAGAGGTATATTCTTCCCAACATGATAAAACTGCTCCTCATTACTAAACACAGTTTGCCTTTCAATATCTAACCCATGAAGCAATATCTCAAGATCATCATATGAGTCAAAAGTAGGCTGCTCATATCTAGGCTTTTTAGAGACAGGGCTACAAAGAATATCAATTTCTAGAATAGAGTCAATTTCTGCACTTTCCTTACTGAGACAACAAACACAGTTTTCATCAGATGTAGATGAACATGGAAGAGAAAAAAATGATTCCTCATCCAAGGCATCTTCTTCATTCTCACAGCCTGCATAAGAATCAACTATATCTTGAACATAGTCTTTATACTCCTCACAACAACTATGACAAATTAACTCAGAGGAATAAAACTTTTGACAATGCATATTGAAAGCTGCATGAAACTATTCTAGGGAGGAGATGCTAGCAGGGGGCAAGGATTGATACCACTTACGAGCATCTCCTTCTAATGAGTACATGAACATCTTCATTAACACATCCTCATGATGTATTCCCCACTGATGCATGATTTCATGAAACTCAAGTAGATGCTCTATAGGGTTGTCATCTCTATATTCTCTAAATCTGGGAAAAAAATCACCCCACTCATCCATAGTAGGAACAACATTTGGAAAGTCAGGAACATAAGATAAATTAAAAGGAGAAAACCTCCGAGCCAAAATGGCTTCCATCTGAAAATATGACTTCTTAAAATTGTGGAGTCGCCACTGGATCCTTTAATCGTGGAGCCACTAGGTGAATGATATGTAGTTTGAATGTGTCTAGTCTTTGTTCACCATCAAAGATCAGATCAGATCATTGTCGTTCTCCCAGGGAAGATTTCTTCATTTCCATCCCCGACAACGACGCCAAGGATGTTAGCACTGAGAGTCACCCTCTGACTATAAGAGGATAAGCCCAATACCCATGAAAATAAAGTAAAAGGATTAAAATGGTTTGAGAAGGTGGATCAGTGAGACTGTAGAGAGAGGAAAAGATAACAGAAGTAACTGCAAATCAGTTCGGGACCATTGGGCTATGGAGTCATAAGTATCATGGATAAGGAAGTCATTTAAACCACTTATCAGACAAAAGGATTAATGTGGTGATGAGGAGAAGAAGACAAAAAATGTCTGGTGAACCATGAAAGATGGGCATGATAGAAACATATCCTCCATCGCTTCAGGGATCCATAAATTAGAGAGATTACATCTAGACAATGAGAAAAATAGAGAAAATCTGACGAACCATGAAAGATGGGCATGATAGCAACAAAAACTCGATCGCCTCAAGAATCCATAAATCAGAGAGATTACATTCAGACAATAAGGAAAACAAAGAAAATCTGATAAACCATGAAAGATGGGCATGATAGCAACATAAACTCCATCGCCTCAGGAATCCATAAATAAGAGAGATTACATTCAACCAAGAAGGAAAACAAAGAAAATCTGATGAACCATGAAAGATGGGCATGATAGAAACATAACCTCCATCGCCTCAGGAATCCATAAATCAGAGAGATTACATTCATATACGAAGGAAAACAGAAATATCGTGTAAACTAAGAAGACGGTCTGATAAAAACGATTCAAAGGAATCTTCAATAACATATATTTACAATCCAAGCCCCCAGACATACAAATTGAAAAATTACAAAGCCTTGCTCCTGAAACTCACTCGGATATCCAGCCTCTGAAGAACACCCCCTTTTATTACAAAATCTAAACTGATCTATTTATAATTAGTTCAGTCCATAACTGCCAGGAGTGTGACCTGGCTATCTCGTTCAATGATTTCGTCTACGCATTCCTTTGTTAGAATGTGCGTGTATCCTCCTGTGTCAGATGCAAACTCAGATCAGCATGGGCCTTTCTTCCCTCTGTGGTACCGCAGGCTGACAATATAGTTCTCTCAGCCATGGCTTCTATGCCTTCAATTTATGGACTGAGCTGAGGTTTCAGCTACCAGTCCTTTTCCATTAACTGAATCCTCCTCAGGATCAGGACAAGGCTCAACGTCTAGGGGACCACCACACGCTGCTCTTGGATTAGACGCTATATAAGCACGTGATTGTGGGACCATCAAAGGCGGTTTGGATTTACACCGCTTTTGAGCCCACAATTCACCACCTTATGCTACGTATCTCTTTTGATATACCATGGTTTCAATTGCGGGGCTGCTCAAGAACTTTATTGTTCGAGCATGTTGTGTCCCCACAATGGAGCATGGCCATTGATCTGGCCGCGATCTGTGATCCAGGAAAGCCCCAAAATGGTTTTCATGCACCGCTCTTGGATGGACCCTGCTTCCTGCTACGAAGATCAATGACTTACAATTACTTCAGGAGTTCGGGCTTCGGGCCTTTTCAATGCATATCTCTTACAATTCTCGGAAGTGCCGAATTTCTAAAGTGAGGGATCTGGCGCTGCGTGGTCTCTTGATTTGGACAACCGAGATTTACTTTGGGGCCTTTAGAACTTCAGGACTGCTACCATGATCAACAGTCCTTGTTGGTTTGAGATCAACGATCCACAATTATTTCGGGAGTTCGGGCTTCGGCTCTTCGAGACTTTTCAATGCACAACTCTTACAATCCTTCGAAGTGTCGAATTCCCGAAGTGAGAGATCTGCCTCCACGTGTCCTCTATATTTGGACAACTGAGATTTACTTCGGGAGTTCGGGCTTCGAAAGTTTGCTTCTTCTTGCTTGCACAATCCTCCGAAGTAAATCTTCCAAAGTGCGAGATCTGTCAACGCATGTCCTCAGCCTTCAATGGCTTAGATTTACTTTGGGACTTCGGCTCCTCTGCATAGTTGTTAATCCTCGCGCGACTTTGAAATCCTGACCGCCTAAGAGGCGTTGATCCAAACTGCTTATGGGATCTCCACCGTTGAAAATCAAACCTGCTTGTTGGTGATTCAAGCCCGAAATGGACTGCTCTGAATGATGTGCTTTGAGCTCAAGGCTGATATCTGCACAGACCATGGACTTGGTCGTCCTGCGACCTCTTGAAAACTATATGTGATAACATGATCTATAATTTTAAGGACCCTAAATCACCAAATCAAGATTGACCTCTAAAGTGGGAAATGATAAAATACAATGCACAAGAAAGACAAGAGAAAAAAGTTTTGGTAGAAAAGGCCTCAAGCCATAATCTCTCACTCATGTATTCATTTCAATAATACAAATATATAATAGAAGAATGAAACCACCTCATTTGCTCTCACATTGACACATCATCGGGAGATAAGGTAGGAGGAGGCAACATAGGAATCTAGAAACACACTTAGGGTAAAAACTATATCCTTAAATGTGAAATACATTAGGTGGTGTTCTAGGACTTCATGTTTGTATAAGAGTCAGAGGTTAACATTCCCCCCCTCAATCACAAGTATGAACAATAATACCATCAATGCATCATAAATTGGTATCATCTCCAAGTCTTCATGTTGAAACTCCTAAGCTAAGCCTCAATGAAGAACTGCTTGAATATCTGCCAAATCAGGATGCTAAAAAGTATGGAAAATCTCACTTTGTAATCATGTGAGCCAGAATGCATGTAATTTTTTCACTGATGTGAACTCCAATATGATGAAAGTGAACCAAGAAAATTGAATTAGTTGCAAGTCTGACACATCCATGAAAATGCCTGACAACTCAATCACATACCAAGCTACAATGTAGAAGGATCCAACTATCCTTTACTAGGTCGAATGGCCATCCAAGTGAACAAAATGTCCACATCATTGCTCTCAAAATCAACATCACAATAATGTATCTTTTGTATGATTCAATTGCAATTCATTGAACCATAATTCTGCCAAAGTTTGTCATCTATAGACTACAATTTCCCATCTGGCATATTTGTTTTTGTTTAATCTTCTTTCTACAAACTATGGTTGCCCATATGGAAAATTTGATGCCCATCTGGCATATTTGTTGTCAAAATTTTTAGTCTGACAACCATCTTCAATGTGGTTTTTGGTTGACCACGAACCATATTCAGTTGATTTATGAACTCCCCCCCTTAATGTGTAGGAGAGTTACATCATTGTACTCCCCCCCTTGAGACTCAAGAAAATACCATACTCATTTCATTATCTGTTGCAAGACATGTCTCTACTCGAGATTGAATTTTGATGCTAAACTGGAAGAGGGGAAGTTAAATATTATTGAAGGAATCTTGCATTGATGAAGTGGATTCACTCTGCTACCAATTGATAAAATATAGAGCACAAGAAAGATGAGAGACAAAAAGTTTGGTGGAAAAGGCCTCAAGCCATAATCTCTCACTCATGTATTCATTTCAATAATACAAGAATGAAACCACCTCAATTGCTCTCACATCAACACCTTATCGGGAGATAAAGTAGGAGAACGCAAAATATGAATCTAGAAACACACTTAGGATAAAAACTATATCCTTAAATGTGAAATACATTAGGTGGTGTTCTAGGACTTCATTATTGTATAAGAGTTAGAGGCTAACAAGCAAGCATGATTTTCCATGAGACTAAAGGATGAAAAAACATATAATGAGACATTTCTGATCACTCTTACACTCAATCCATATGTCTAAGTTATTGTATTTTATAACAAATGTTCCAATATTGCGAAGATCAATGAATGTTGTGTGAATCTTGCTGCAAAACGAGATCAATTTGTAGAAAATAAATCAACTCACACTCAATGCAATTGAAAAATATAACCATTCATAGGAACATATTTTATAGCAAATTAAATTCTATTCACACTGTTGAGAATTATAGCTCAAACACGAACTTCCACACAGGTTCCATGTGAATTTGCGAGAATCAGTTCGAGATATTTTCAAAAAGTAATTATATTTTCGAAAAGTGCTTCTATTTTCAAAAAAGTAAATTCTATTTTGTAATTCACTTTAGTTAAAAAGTGAAAGTCTTATTTTTAGCAGTTGAGTCTAAAAAAGTGTATTCCATGCATGCGTGACTTAGACTAGGAGTAATCTCATAAATAGATTAGGGTTTAAGTCTCAACTAAAACTATAAATACATGTCAAGATAAAGAGTTCATAGACACAATAACACTTGAGTAGTTGAATAGCTTGAGCGACAAAGAGGGAGCGAGAGTAGGTAGTTAATTTTCGACAACATGCATGCAACAGTCCGTACACCGTACACAATAGTTATATATAATCATATGGAAGTTCATACAATCATATTGGCAATAACGTACAAATCCATATAATATCGTATGAATTTGTACAGTCATACAAACAGAGTCATACTTGTGTACAAATAGGTCGTACAACCATAAAGCAAGTCGTACTTCCCCGACAAGTTGTTCTACTCGGTTTGAGGTGTTTTTTGGTATCCATGCAATGATTTTTTTGTGTAGCTTGTAGAGGTTTCCTTGTAAGTTTTTTGAAGGAATGAAAAGATATATTTGAAGGAGTAATTACCCACGTTGTTTGAAATTATATTTTATACTTCCACTATTTGATTTCCAGCTGTTGTGTGATTAATGCTATGGTCTGAATTTTTTTTTTGCATTAATTTAATTCAACAACGTACTTGTTTGATTGAGATTATATGAACTTTAGTCAACTAGAGATTGGGATTTTTCACATGGTATCAGAGCTTATTTCTTTGATTGAGATTCTCTAGGATTTGTAGCGGTAAATAAAATGTAGGGAAGAAGGACCAAAAATTAGAGGGTTTCAAAGTTTCATTTTCATATTTGGGAGTCTGTGTAGTATATATTATATATGGCATCCTCTAGGATCATGTTTGAGGACATACTGGATGGTGCCTCAAATTTCTTATCATGGAAGGTAAGGGTTACACTCTTAATAGAAAAGAATGACCTCTAGGATATTGTCAAGAAAATTTCTACTCTGCCTTCAGATCCACAAGAGTTGGTAGCTCACAACAAGAGGGCAGTGAAGGCCAAGTGGATGATCTTGGATTCCATAAAGGATCATGTGATCCCTGGTTAGTCACTACTAGAGTTAGAACATAAATAGGAAGATAATATTGCAGAACAAACTCAAATCCAAAGTGATGACTAGATCAAACACAACCACCAGTTACCTTATGAAGATCACATCGATTTGTGATCAACTTGTAGTAGTTGGGGAAAAGGTTAAATATACAGAGCTAATGAACATGGCACTGAATGGATTCCCATCTTCATGGGAATAATTTGTCAAAGGTATTTTCACTCGGGAAAATATTCCTGACTTTGAGAGGCTTTGGGATGAGTGTATCCAGGAGGAGACTCAGATGGAGTCAAAAGATGACAAGAAGAATGGTGAAGATAAACTAACTCTATTTGGTCAGTCAAATAAGGACATAGGTAAAGGACCCAACAAAGGTAACATAAAAAGTGATGAGTCAACCTCATAGCCAAGAAAGAAGGACTTGAGCAAAATCAATTGCTTGAGTTGTCATAAGCATGGTCATTATGCATCATAGTGTCTATATATGAAGAAGGGTAAAGGGAAACAGTAGCAGAAGCATGTAGCAATGTTTGCAAAAAAATAGATTAACAAGTTTGCCTCCAAGTTCAAGAAGGATTTCTTGTTGGTATCTCTCCTTGCTACTAATGCGATTTCAAGGAATGTGTGGTATGTGGATAGTGGGGAATCTTGAAATATGACATTGACATGGCATTTTTTTTCTAGTATGAGGAAGAAGGACTTAAGAGTACATGTTGTGCTTGGTGATGATGCCAAGTACCCAATAGAAGGAGTTGGTACTATTCCCTTCCAGCTTGACTCACGTAATTCTTTATGTTTTGATGATGTCTTATTTGTGCCAGGTCTCGGGAATAATTTTCTTTCATTTTTTTCATGGAGGATAAAGGATTTGCAGTTGAGTTCAAGAACTAGCAAGTCCTCATTAATCCGAAGGATTCTAGCCCATATAAAACTCAATTAATAAGGGTAAGAGAATATAATTTATATTGGTTGCAAGGTGAACATGTTGAAGCCTTAGTGCATAATAGTGACAACTTGTGTGAGTTGTGGCACAAGAGGATGGGGCACCTACATCACAAGGCATTTCCTATTTTGAGAAAGATAGTCACATGCCTTCTAGAGTTCAATCTTGAGCAACATGGTGTACGCAGAGGGTGCACGCTTGGAAAGCATATCAAGGTTTCTTTTCTAAGTAGTGAGCATAGGTATAAGGGGATTCTATACATAGTACATTTGGATGTTTGTGGATCGATGTCAATAGAGTCAATAATAGGAAGCATGTATTAAGTTTCCTTTATTGATGATTTCTCTTGCAAGAGTTTGTTGGGTATGTGTTATATTCTTTGCATGACTAGTTGTAGTGTTTGCTACGTTGCACCGAGAGCACAAGGGAGTTTAAGGGGGGGCAACGCCCCCAAGAATTTTGTATTGCCTCGGGAAACATGTCACATTTTTTTGTGTCGCCTCAATTTTTGTATCCATTTTTGGGCAGTTTTTCAGCAAATGGTTTTTGCCGATGCTTTTCTATTTCTGATTAAGGAATAAGGGTTTTTGACTAATCCAAGTCATTGGGTTAGGGTTTTGGATGTCCCTGGATCCTATATGTATATTTTATTGTAAACAATGTATCATCGTGAATGAATATAGAATATGTTGGTTTTCCTGGTTTGGGTTTCCAGGGAAAAAATATCTGTGAATGTGTGTGTTTACCATTATATATTTTTTGTTCTTTTATTAAAAATCTGTTTGCAGTAAAATATTGTACAAGGTTAAAATCTACATTTGGTATCAGAGCTTTGTTGGCTTCAGGGGGATGCCTTTGTGGTCAAGGGGTTGGCTCAGGATTGTGATTATCCTTGTTACAGTGGGAGATATGTGGTATTGATTTTTCAGGTGAAAATAAATGATGCGCAATTCGAAAATGGAGATCGAGAAGTTTAATGGGAAAATATTTTAGCTATGAAAGCTCAAGATGGAAGATCTGTTAGTGGACAAATATCAATGGATCGCGGTGGATCCAGGTACGACACCTACAAGAAATTCAACAGATGACTGGAAAAAGTTGGATCAGAAGGTGAAGAGCACAATCTGACTGTGTCTCTCACATTTAGTATTACTGAATGTGTCAGAGGAAGCTATAGCCAAAGATTTATGGGATAAGTTGGGGAAGTTTTATTAGTCTAAGTC
>SNQJ01S0016721.1:123427-149233 GCA_010110895.2 Picea sitchensis
TTCCTCTATCATTTTGTATTCCTCTGTTCTCCATGTTCAACACATTACCTGATGTCTCACCTGTGCTTTTCCGTCGCATTTCCTCACTAAGGATAACACCAACAACATCATCAAATTTTAAAGTATTTGAACCAGAGAAAAAGTTACTTACAACCATGACCAAGCTGTTCTAGCTTTCTGGCAATGAGCACAAGATTAGAAGAGCCCTAACTTCATCATCAAAGTCCACTTTTACGGAACTTAGTTGATTAGTAACAGTATTAAATTCATTTAAATGATCTGCAACAGACCCACCTTCTGACATCTTCATATTAAATAATCTCTTCATTAGAAATACCTTATTGGACGTCGAGGGTTTTTCATACAGTTTAGCCAACGCATCCATGAAACCCTTCGTTGTCTTTTCTTTCGAAATATTGAAAGCCACCGACACTGCCAGGCTCATCCATATCGTTCCTAGAGCCTTTATGTCAATAATTTCCCATTCTTCATCCTTCATAGCCATCGGGTTCTTTGTTATTCTACCCAATGGTAGGAATAGATCCTTCTGATATAAATAGTCTTCCATCTGCATCTTCCATAACTGGTATTTTTGGCCGTTAAATTTCTCGACCCTAAAATTTCCATCTTCCAACATTGCTCCCACTTGAACTAGGAACCCTCTTTTCCTACGAGTTACCTTTCGCTCTGATACCAGTTGTTAGAAAAACAGGACCGTGGAGAAATAAAATAAAACAAATGTGGAAACAAAACACATAATATACACAATACAATAAAGACACAGATTTACGTGGTTCACCCAGTGTGGGCTACGTCCACCAAAGAAATTGCCAGGTCCTTCCTTTATTATTATCCAGCATATGAATGGATACAACCTACAGCAAACCCGTTGTAACTTCCTCTTCTTTCTCTCACAGTCTCCTATCTCAGAATACAATATTATCCATCCACCATAGCCACAATACATTTCCCTCATAAAAGAGGGTTTCCTTCTAGGGAAAAAACCCCTAACATAATCTCTACCGTTAGATCTGCGACCTTATAATGAACGGTCCAGATTTACAATGAAATTACAATATACATTTACAAGGCAATTTTTCCTTCGAGGGCTTCGCCCTCAAACCCCCCTAACCGGGGGGATATCCCCCCTGGACCCCGCAAAGGGGGTACCCCCCCTCTGCACTCCCCCGCGTGGAAGAGTGTACATACCTCCGGGGTGTAAATACTTCATGGGGTATAAACACGGCTGAAAGTAAAATACCTCTGAATCAGGAAGATAATCAGGCTCCACAACCAACAACAGTCACGTATAGGGCTGAGTATACGATGGTTGTCTTTTAGACAGCTGCGTATAATCACGCGTATATGTGACTCGATGAATGGTAGCTCGCGTACACCTAGAACTCTAATTTGCGCCTTAAATAACTTTAAAATTGAAACCTAAATACAAAATATAATCCACTAGAAAGGAAGAGGAGGGGAAGAGGAATTATGCAGTCCAAACAGTCGTTGATTCCGTCGCTCAACGCTCCCACAATCACCAATTGAAGATCGGAGGTAATTTGGTCCAAAATTCACTATTTGGGTAAAAAAGTCAAATGACATAGTAAAATTTGGTTTTTATTACTATTTATAGTAGTTTTTACCCACTTTACATAGTTTCGGATCCTATTTTTTCTTAATGGACTAATACAGCAGTGGATTGAGTTTTTTAGTTTTCACCAAGGATTCTTACAGTTTTTAGCGTTATGTTGATCGTTCGTTATCTTGCAAATATTTGAATTATTATTCCATGGGCGTATTTGTTATGAATGTTGATGGATTATGCTATGAATATGCTAACATCATATATTATCACCATTTGCTTGCATTGCTTGGTTTTCGAGGACTAGTAGTAGGTATATTTCTTTGGGTCAAGTGCTCAATGGTGGACTTCATCGAACGTCTGGACAAGGTGGGCCTTTTATCTTGTCTTGCTAGCATATTTGTTTATATAGCATAATTGAGAGTAGAGTTGATTTCTACAGTCATTTCCGTCTGTTTTTGTTTACCCCTAGCCATAGAGAGATTTTCCTCGTAACAACAAGTCTTTCTTAATTCAACACACATGGAACTCCTTCCCAGTTACCTCAAATTCCTAAGGTTACTCTATGTTACACTTATTCCTCGATGATCCCATTAAGGAAAGATATATTCACATCCATCTGATGTATCCTCCATCCCATAAATGAATCCAGGGAGATAACTTCTCTAATGGAAGTGTGCCTGGTGACTAGAAAAAATTTATCCTCGTAGTCTAGTCCATCTCTTTGGAAGAGCCCTCTGGGCACAAACCTCACTTTGAACTTCTCATTTTTTGCATTTGTAACATGCTTGATATTGTAGAGACACCTGGAACTCACAAATAACTTCCCCTCCAGTCTTAGCATTATGTCCCAAACATCATTCTTCATGATGGAGGTGTACTCCTCCACCATGGCACCCATGCATACCTACTAGTCTATTTCCTCCTAAAAAATAGAAGGTTCAAAATATAGATTGTTACTCATCAATGCCATATAGTATGGAAACTTATTTAGAGATATTCTCTCTCTAAATGTGCTCCTAAGAGTCTCAACATGTTTCTGAGCATCCCTCAATGTCTGACTGAACCATCAAGGTCTCCTAACTAAAGTGAAAGGGGCTCATGTCTCCCCCTGTTCACCTGAAGGATGTTGTACTTCACTAGAAATCATTGGTGACCCTGACTCAACCTTTGGAGATTCCTTCTCCTCATCCTCTATCACTAGAGTAGGTTCAAGAGACTTCTTGGATGCAAATTATTCCTCAAACTTAACATCCTTACTTATGATTGTCTTCCTATGCTTCAGAATATAGACCTTGTAAGGATTTGAGGTCTCATTATAACCCACAAACAAACCCTTCCCATTGGAGGTCTCCAACTTGGTCCACATGGATGTAAAATGGAAAACCAAAGATGCATAAATGACTCACCTCTAGCTGTATACCAGTGAATGCCTTCTCTAGTGTCTTTCCCTCCCATATATTATGAAGACACCAATTCTAGATGTAGACTGTTGTGTTACATGCATCTACCCAAAGAAACATGGGCAAGTCCTGGTCATGTATCATGACCTTAGTAGCCCATATGATGGATTGATTATTCCTCTCTACAGCCTCATTCTGCTATGGGTTGTATGAAATTGTCATCTCCCTCTTGATTTCTACCTCCTTGCAGAAACCCTCGAAATCCTTGGAGGTATACTCTCCCCCATTGTTCCAATCTCAAGATTTTGATCTTCTTCCCTGTCTGGTTTTCAACTAGAGCTTTGAACTCCTAAAACATTCTAAATACCTCATCCTTAGTATTTAAGAAGTAGATCCAAGTCTTGCGAAAGAAATCATCAATAAAGGAAACATACTGCATGCTTCATGTTATTGATGCTATTGAAATCAATCCACAAACATCCAAATGTACTAGGTATAGAATCCCCGTATACCTATGCTCACTACTTAGGAAAGAAACCTTAACATGCTTTCCAAGCATGCATCCTCTACATACTCCATGTTGCTCAATATTGAAATCTAGAAGATTTTTTACTATCTCTCTCAGAATAGGAAATGCCTTGTGATGTAGGTGCCCCATCCTCTTGTGCCACAACTCGCATAAGTTGTCACTCTTATGCACTAACGCTTGAACATGTTCACCCTACAACCTATATAAATTATCTTCTCTAACCCTTATTACTTGAGTTGTATATGGTCTAGAATCCTTCGGCTTATGAGGACTTTCTAGTTCTTGAACTCAACTTCAAATCCCTTATCCTCCATGACAAAAAATGAAAGAAACTTCTTTTCAAGACCTGGCAAAAATAAGACATCATCAAAATATAAAGAATTACTTGATTCAAGTTCGAAGCGAATAGTACCAACTCATGTTAATGGGTACTTGGCATCATCACCAAGCACAACCTGTACTATTGAGTCCTTCTTCCTCAGACTAGAAAACAATTGTCGTGTTAATGTCATGTATCGAGATTACCCAATATCCACATACCACACATTCCTTGAAATCTCATTGGTAGAAAGGTGAGATACCAACGATAAATCCTTCTTGAACTTGTGAGAAAAATTGTTCATCTGTTTTTTTGCAAACATTGCTACCTGCTTCTGCTATTGCTTCCTTTTACCCTTCTTCATATCTAGACACTATGATGCATAATGACCATACTTATGAAAACTCAAGCACTTTATTTTACTCAAGTCCTTCTTTCTTAGCTCTGAGGTTGACTCCTCAGTCTTTCCATTACCCTTGTTGGGTCCTTTACCTTGGCCCTGATTTGACTAACCAAATAGAGTTAATTTCTCTTCACCATTCTTCTTGTCATCCTTTGACTCCATCCGAGTATCCTCATGGATACAATCATCCCAAAGCCTCTCAAAGTCAGGAATATTTTCTCGAGCACAAATACCTTTGACAAATGGTTCCCATGAAGCAAGGAATCCATTCAGTGCCATGTTCACTAGCTTTGTATCATCAACCTTTTCCCCAACTACTATAAGTTTATCATAAATCGATATGATATTCATAAGGTAACTGGTGGCTATGTTTGATTTGGTCATCACTATGGATCTTAGTTGTTCCGCAATATCATCTTCCTATTTATGTTCTAACTCTAGTAGAGACTAATCAGTGCATCAAACATCTCCTTTGCTATCTTCTTCTTAGATACATGAGGAATCAAATGATCCTTTATGGAATCCAAGATCATCCACCTAGAATTCACTACCCTCTTGTTGCGAGCTATCAACTCTTGTGGATTTGAAGGAAGAGTAGAAATTTTCTTGACAATATCCTAGAGGTCATTCTCTTCTATTAAGAGTGTAACCCTTACCTTCCATGATAAGAAATTCTAGGCACCATCCAATATGTCCTCAAACCTGATCCTAGATAATTCAATCTATAAGATCTACTACACAAACTCCCAAATCTGAAAATCAAACTTTGAAACCCTCTGATTGTCGATCCTTCTTCCCTACATTTGATTTATCACTGCAAATCCTAGAGAATCTCAATCAAAGAAATAAGTTATGATACCATGTGAAAAATCCCAATATCTAGGTGACTAAAGTCCTTATGATCTCAATCAAACAAGTAGATTGTTGAATTTAATTAATGCATAAATAAATTTCAGACCATAGCATTAATCACATGATAGTTGGAAATCAAATAGTGGAAGCATAAAAAATAATTTCACACAACACAGGTAATTACTCCTTCAAAACTAGATTTTCATTCCTTCAAAAAACTTACAAGGAAACCTCCACAAGGTGCCCAAAAAAATCATTGCATGGATACCAAAAAACACCTCAACCCGAGCAGAACAACATGTTGGGGAAATACGACTTGCTTTATGGTTGTACGACCTATTGTACACCGGTACAATTCTATCTATATGACTATACAAATTCATATGGTATTGTTTGTATGACTATATGGATTTGTACGGTATTGTCCATATGATTGTACAAACTTCCATACGATTATATATAACAATTGTGTACATTGTACGGACTATTGCACAGAATTGCATGCTGTCGGAAATTGGTTGCCTACTCTCTCTCTCCTTCTCTGTCACTCAAGCTACTCAACTACTCAAGTTTTATTATGTCTATGAACTCTTTCTCTTGACTTGTCTTTATCGTTTTAGTTGATACCAAAACCCTAATCTATTTATGAGATTACTTCTAGCCTAAATCATCCCTGCATGAAATACACTTTTTTAGACTCTACTAATAAAAATAAGTCATTTTTTAACTAAAGTGAATTACAAAATAGAATTTACTTTTTTTTAAATAGAAGCACTTTTCGAAAATAGAATTACTTTTTTAAAATATCTTGCACTGCTTCTCGCACATTCACATGGAACCTATGCGGAAGTTCTTATCTGAGCTATAATTCTTAACAATGTGAATATAATTTAATTTGCTATAAATTGTGTTCCTGTGAATGGTTATATTTTGCAATTGCATTGAGTGTGAGTTGATTACTTTTCTACAAATTGATCTTGTTTTGCAGCAATATTCACACAACATTTATTGATCTTGGAAATATTGGAACATTTGGTATCAAATCCAATAACTTAGACATATGGATTGAGTGTAAGAGTGATAAAAAATGTCTCATTATATGTTTTTTCATCCTTTAGTCGCATGGAAAATCAGTGTCACACACCTGATCCCTAAATTTTTCACCTTCCTACAGCTTCTTTGAGTCCCTCAAATAAGGGAACGATTTCCTTCTACTCTCCGAGAGCTTTACAACAACTATAAACTCGTCCAAAACTGATATATGGTTTGACATTTATAGCCTTCCGAAGTTTTTTTAGGCATCCTTAGCCAATGACCATCCCCTTCGCCACGTGGATTCATCTCTTTCGTTTTGTCCAACCTAGCACTTTCATGACCTAGGTCGTTGCGCTCTGGAAATGGCATGGCCCCTGGATGACAGGGTCATAGGGAAAGTTCTTACCAAGCTTTCGCGGCTTTGGGCCTTTGACCCTTCACCAATCTTGTATATGTATAAAAACATCCCTAAAGTCCCGAAGTCTCTTTCCTCTTCATAATCTATGGTGGAGCTCAATCCTCCCTTGAATCTAATGGCTGACATCCACCCACACCTAACACATAGTTTAGGCATGACAATAAGGGTTCTACACTTGATTTGTGACCGATACCATGACACCATGTGGAACTGTCCATGCACGTCGCATCACCATGGAGATTTGACATGTTAGTGCACAGGCCAAACACTAAAGCGTTGAAGTCCGGAGTACATGGAGGGAGTTCTACAACTTTGGAACTTCGGAACTCCGACCCTTTTTCAATCCTGTATATGTCTGAAAACATCCCCAAAGACCCGAAGTCTCAGAGTCTCTTTCCTCTTCAAAATCTATGGTGGAGCTCAATCCTCCCTTAAATCTAATGGTTGAGATGCACCCACACCTAATACATAGTTTAGGCATGAAAAAAAGGGTCCTACACTTAATTCTTGACTGATCCAATGATGTCGCATGGAACTTTCCAGGCATGTCGTATCACCATGGCATATGCGGGTCCATCCAATCGGAGTTGGAAACTACAACATGGGGAACTTTGGTGCTTCGACACTTCGGTGCTTCAAAGTTTAATGCACCATCCTATATCCTCGAATATTCCAGAGTCCTGGAGTTTCAAAGTTTCGAAGTTCTAGAACTCCCGCCATGTACTTTGGCCTTCGACGCTTCGGTGTTTGGACTATGCGCCAACATGTCAAATCTCCTTGAGTTATGGAGTTTCAAAATTATGGAATTCCTCGCCACATATTTTGGCCTTCGGCCTTCGAGATATTCTTACCCCTTGTACCTTATGTTTCCTGGAGTAAGACATCATCGAAGTGTATATGTTATCCTTTCACTAGTAGATCAAACAGTTGAGAAAGGATCCCAATGAACCCTTATATCAACGACTCCCATTGCTCCCGAATTCCTCCCCTCATTCTAATGGTTGGCAGAATTTTTCCACTTCAGGATTTTGCGAGTTCGCAACCTTTCCCATTCTTAACCCATTTAAGTCCCTAAGGTTCACCTACCGAATAATTCATAAAGGGTTACAATTGCTTGTTTTCAGTCAACATTATCTCTTACCTTATCCTTCCATTAGGCTCAATCAAATAGTCGAGAAGGGTCCTGAAGGATCCTTAGATCTATGACCCACATTACTTTATGACTTCGGCATTCGAGGATTCCAGCCATTTAATTCCTTTTCACTCCCAGATTGAGTCAACGTTGAATTGACCATAGCATATATCCAACGGTCAGGAAAGATCCTGAAGATCCTTATATCTACGGCTCACGTTACTTCATGGACGAAAACTTGGTCAATTTTTAACAATAAGGCGGATCCCAAGATAGCTTGAGAAACCACCAGTTGTCGGTCAAACTAATTAGTAACCGTGTAAGCAGGTTTCCTTCGGTAGGATTAGAATGTTGTGAAGTTCTAACATCCGAGAGCTCTATCCCTCCGAAGTCTTGAAGCTCAGAAGGCTTAGCTCCCTTTGAGCGTAGCGCAGGGTTCCAAGACCCTGGTCATATGGGACTTTCTAAAAGGCTACACTCTTAAATCTTACCCAAGATTTGGTTAAGTCTATGGACTCGAAACTGCGGTTACTTGGAAGAATGGTTTGAAGGAAGCGCCTTCCATTTACAGGACTCAAATTTTATAATAGGAAAAGGGATTTAGAGGGATGGATAAGTTTAGAACAGTCCTGTAGAGTCCATCCCAACTCTGTATTCGCAGATTTTATCCTTGGACGGTCTTTTGGAGGATTAGCACATATATATATTTAGACAGGGGTCACTCATTGTCTTCCCCAAATTTGTTTAAAGGAAATTAATAATAGTCCTCCTTCGCTAAACAAGATTAAACAAAAAGTCATTCGCGTAATGTGATACTCAAATTTTACTTCACACTTATCGGTCCACGAGGCCATCAGAGTTACTATTTTTACCAGTAATCATGCAATGCACATCTCTAACACAATGGTAGACATCCAATCACGCATTTCAATTCAATTACACAGAATATGTGAAATACTCATATGTATTGTAAGTTTAGAGCTATCAAACTAATTGTGGGTGTTCACCTTTCCACCCAATTGTAGGCTTATATGCATTCACTCTTAGCACTCTAGCCACCTGCGTGCCAAGACATGATACCACCAAGGAGCTCTCTCTCTTTTCCTCAGGTCTTCTACAAAATCCTAGAGGTTACTCTCTTTCTCACAAGAAGCCATCAATCTAGTTTTATATCCACCAAGCAAGGGAGTCTGTCATGATCGCTCACTCAATCATGTAGCATTTTTATCATCTTGATTAGAAAACACTATTTGATCTCTCTTGTAACTAGAACAACTTAGTTTTTCAGTTCTTCTCCAGAACCAAAGAGCCTCACGTGTTCTTTTTTTTTTTTTTGAATGGTCCCCAAACCCCTTCGTGTGTCTCTTCTTCTTCTCTCACTCTTCTTGTCTTCCTTCGTGTATCTTCTTTCACGCTCCCCTCCTGGGAAGGTTTTGGACCCATCATCTTCCTTCTTCCAGAAGGAAATCGGGTCAATCTATGCCTACAGGAATAATGCACTCTGTCGTACTTCGGGCTGACAATTTTTTGTCTTCTCAGCGAGGCCCTCCATGCTTCCATTCATTGGGGTAGTTGGTTGTTCAATCACCAGTCCTTTCCTCATTAAATGATATTTCCTTGGGATCAGGATGAGGCTTATTATTCTAGATCAAATATTTCAACAAAGAGGATTGGGTCATCTTGGCATGATGAACTCTCTCTATAGGTTTCCTCATTCTTTCCTCTAGTGGTATCATGGCTAGTACTTCAAGGCTTCACCCCTACAATCAATTTTTGGAAATCTAAATAATAATACATTTACATTGTTCACATGCCATGGCATGGAAATCATAAGTAATGATTAATTACAAGTTGGTGGAAACATGGGTATTACAATCCGCTCCCCCTTCAAAGAAACATAGTCCTCGGTGTTCTTTCTTAGTCACACCTATCATGCCTTTGTCATTCAACTACTTCAACATTGCCTCCTTATTTTCCCTCATAGTCTGGTCCTTTTCCAAATACTCAACATTCATCGTATGCCTACAACATTTCTAACAACAAGCATGTCAATTCACAATTTTGTGCATAACCATTTTATTACTGTTCATAATTTAAGAGGAAATTTTCATAATCTAGCACAATACTTATCTGTGTTGTTCCTGGATCTACATTCATATGGATGTCTCATTAACTTGGCTCACTTTTTTCCTTGACATACCCATTGTGTGCATGATCCCAACCAAGAATTGAAAATAATTATCAAATTCTCCTCTTCCTTGTGGTCACTTGCCCTCCAGGCCTAGGATCAGGTATCCCCTTCTTTGTTATACAGTCCCTCAGGCGAGCCATATTTCCTTTCCAAGGATTTCTCGTACGAGAAGAGTTTTTAGAGACTCCATAAAGTCTTACAGCCGAGGCAACCCTCTGACTTTCTCTGTCGAGGCATCCCTCTTTCTTATGATACAACAACACAACCTATTCTAGGAAATCATGGCTCACCACAGGGTTCTCATGTCTCAAAAATAGCCTTTTTCATGCTTTCCATATTGATAGCCATTCTTTGTCCCTCCAAAACATACTTTTTGTCTCACCTGTATCACATGAATACAGTAGCTATGAGATGTTATCATCAATTTCAATTCAGAAATTTCTTGTAAATCTGTCACCCACATATTTCCAAATTTCACATTTTATTTTTCAAATTTGTTCCACACAAGAACCAGATTCACAAGTATGACATTTTCCTTCCCATGGCAGTTTGGTTCAATAGGAATTGATCTTCCTTATGAGCTTACTTCTACTTCCATATCCAAGACCCTTCTTCTTGCAACTCCATCTTCACATAGCCAAACAAGATGCTATTTCTCATGCACATTTTATCTTCAAAATTGTGCATACTAACAGTCAAATCATTTTCATCTATTCAATAGTACAAAGAAAAAGGAAATATCATTATTTACGCATGCATAATTTCATCATACCATATTTTCCAAATGCAATTCAAATATCAAATGGCTTTAATCAATGTGTCAATGTTCATGGCCACATTCATACCCAATGCACCCTTGCATTGATTTCAAGTTTTCCACACTTTATGAAAAACACTTTGTCGTGGGGTGTTGGATCTCAACCAATCTCTTCACCATAAGTATTATTCATTCTTGTTCGTTATTGCAACAAGAATTCACTTCCTAATACAAACTGATCATGTCCTCAATTTAACATATTATAATATGAAACCCAAGTTGCATATGGTTGCATCTAAACACTTTTTCTTTACTAGTAACCAGTGGTGCCAATACTCATGGCCACTCACTTCCTCTCTTTAACACCTTTACAATTTAGGTAGATTATTGGAAGGACCTCCTTCCTTAATGGGAAATACATTGTCTTCCCTCTTATGCAAGCACACATTTCCTTAATGTATTCCATTTCAACGTGCCACCTATGAGCACTTTTGTTCCCAATCACTCTTGATTGGTCAATGTATCCAAGATACTACTTATTCATGATTTTGTTTCTTGTAAGGATTATAATCATCCTTGACTGGCACATGTTTCCTCTATTTATTATTCAAATTCTTCTTTCCTGAATCTTACCCTGCTTGGGTAGAAATGGCATACAATCGCCACTCAAAATTATTTTCATATCATTTATATAATAAAATACTTCGGAGGGGACTCTTACCAAATCTCTTCATACCTTATGCCACACAAGCATGGACACTTTTATACTTGTTCTGGATGCCAACACTCTCTCTGGTATTACCTCATCAGTGGTGCTTTATGGAGACTTTTAAAGTCCTTTCAAAAAAATTCAACAACAATCTTCTCGTATTCATCCTCTGCTTGAGGTTGACCATCACTAGTAACTATCTTCCCCAACAACTCCACTTTATTTCTACACATGACATACATCACAAATATATTAGTCATTGTGTAAAATAAAAATGCATGTATGATAGCATTTAAATCAATAAAACGTTTCCATATATGCCCCAACATATCTCTATGCACTCGACCACATTACCCTTAATGTGTTAGCTAGTGCAATCATAATCCAATTTTCAGTTGTATTATATAATCATACAACTATTAGCATCCTTATGCCAAAGCACTTACCTGCATCAGTAAATCAGTCTCTCATACCAGAGAAATATGATAAACAACAAGGAAGGAGCCAGTGATCTCTTCCCTTGTTCAAATCCTTCTACACAGCCCTGGACTTTGAGTCCAACTAAGTTATTTTCCAAGGCCTCACTTCCTTTACTTAACATGGCTTAACCAAGCCTATTCAATCAAACATACTTATTTATTCATTTCCTGTTCTTTTACAGTTGTTCCTTTTTTAGATTCATAACTCTGTTAAGAAAATCAAATTTTAAAGTGAGAAAAGCATTCCTCCTTTTCTCCTTCTTTGCTTATGCAATCGACTCCCTGTTGGGATCTTCCTCAAATAGTCTTGGTTAGGTTCACCTTAACCTTCTTGGATAAATCAACATGATACAACATCAATCTTTTTGTTCACAGTGAATTATGAACCTGTGCTTCCTTCACATTACCATTTAGTTATCAGAATGTTCAATGTTCATTTGTTAGTATTCCATTCATGCATTATGTTTTAGAATGTAATCCAGGATATATATATATATATATATATATATATATATATATATATATATATATATGGTTGCAGCCCACTGCCCAATTCTCAGCAGTCATTACGGTTGTGACTTTGTTCTCCTAACAGAGTCTTTACAGCGCTCCTCCACAGGGAACTCATTTAGCATGCAACATCCTTATTCAATATCCATTACTCCATGTGATGGCCTCAACCTTCAGTCATATTCATCTTTATCATTTCAATTGTCTGCCAAATATTCCATAAGGGATATAAACATGCATCTTTATTATGCATCCAAATTATTTATCCACACATGTTCCTTGTTTTGTTAACTTACATCCATGATTCACTTAACCACATGAATAATCATAATCCTATGTGTATATACCATAGGTATACTTTACAACTCACATACATCTTTACTTTAAAATAATTTAACTCATGATTGTTCACAATCATTCTCATGTGATCCTCAAAGGTATAATCATGTTACCTTTTATCACGACAACAAATCATCCTTGCTCTTTTACTCTTTCATCTATTCGTACTAGATTTTCCTGAGGAGATGGCACACATCCCCCTCAAGCTATCATTCAAAACAAAACTTCCATGACTCTTCATAATAGAGTCAGTCATGCATCCATGGTATTCATTCAATCTCAGAAAGTGCTATTCTTGCCTTACATTTCACTCATTTAGACAGTCACATCATGCTTTTAGTATACATATACTCATACATAATACAAGTGTATCACTTGCACATTTAATATTATTCATTCATATCTATTGGGTCTCAATATCAGTCTTCATATCAAGCAACCTTACAATGCATTAAATACATGCACTCAAGCATATACAAACATAGTTAAACATTCATCATGAAAGCTCATTGCTTGCACCTTTTCCATCTCATTCATACACATGGACATATCAGACTTCCAGATCCTTCTCCCAAGGATCTTACTGCCATTCTTATGACAAGTCTCATAGAGATACTCAACATTGAGCTTCTCTCTTTGTTGAGAGCTTGCAGGCATTCACATGATATCCACATGGCAAGTTTAACATACATAATCATACTATGTCCCCCTTTCCATATGACAAAAACTAGAAGGAAGGAATTCTTGCCTCAACTATTATAAAATTATTCAATAACCTAGAAATAGCATCTGGTCAATTCCAACAGTGCCCAAGGAAATAAGACAACTTATCAAGCTTCTTTTTCATGCCTCAAACCATTTCTTGTTTTTGGTTAACAAACCTTTATATCAAGGGAATCATTTTCTAGATTCCTTCTCACTACTACTTGAGCATACCAAGTCATACCTATGTGTCTACCATCCACCTCTTGATGTCAACCTAACCCATTGGTCATCTAGAAGTGCTCTATCACTTCCTTTACCACACTCAGGATCAACATTTCATTAACCATTTTACCTCATCCTCATAAGGTAATATGTAATCAACATTTTACGTATGATGCTATAGTCATATCATCACTAACCATATGATCTATGACATCACCATATTTTGCATCCAATGATAGACTACACACACACAGAGAGAGTTGCATGCATGTTATATGCATGCTCAATCTTTTCCATATGCATTGCTTCTTTCATGAAGGTTGTTCTCAGACTATAGGGATCCTTTTACTTTCTTAACTAGGTTATTCTAGCAACAATTTTCATTCATCATAGGTCAAGTAAATTGACCTTACAATCTCCATCAATCCCCTAGTCATGAGGGGTTATACATACAAGGCTTAGTCTCATTTATTAAAGTGGCAATTTATTACTGCCATATATCCTATCACTTCATCACCAATTTCTTTAACCATAAGGAATTGTTTCTGTAATGGTCTTACCCCTCAAAAAAACAATCACCATTGTTTCCAGAGGCTCCAACTACCCACTTTTGCAGGAAACCTCACAACCTATCAGGCCCATTAATGTCAAAATATTGTTATTGGTGCCTATCAACATAATCCCACTCTTATAGGAGTAGTTATCATTCTACCAAAGCAACAATATGCTCCCTCTACTGCACATTTTCCTATAACCCTTTTTCGTAAGAATTTTCCAAAAGGAAACCTCAACCAAGGGGCTTGTGTAGAGAACAGATAAAGCTTCCCAATGCAGGGGAACATTTCTAACATGATTGTATTTTCCTCGTTATACCAATATTGTGACTGATTTCTGGCCCATCCAGGCCTAGTGTTTGAATCTTTTTCTAATAGATAGGGTAAGGTTCCCTCCCCCCTTAAATTTTTCTTAAGAAAAGAAAGATATTTGACTCTTTCATGAACCCAAGCAAGCCAAGTGTTGTAACCTGCTCTGATACTAATATGTCACATACTCGACCCCTAAGTACCTTTTTTAGGGATGGGGTATAAATTTTTCGCCTTCCTACAACTTCTCTAAGTCCCTCGAATAAGGGAATCATTTCCTTTTTATCTCTGAGAGATTTCCAACGACTATACACTCGTCTAAAATCGAGCTTTGGTTTGAAATTTATATCCTTCTGAAGTTTTTTGGGGCATCCTTCACCAATGGACATCCCCTTCACCACGTGGCTTCATCTCTTTTGTGTTGTCCAACTTGGCACTTTAGTGACCCAGGTCATTTCACTCTGGAAATGATGTGGCCCTTAGAGGATGGGGTCACAGGGAAAGTTCCTACCGAGTTTTCATGGCTTCAAGCCTTTGTCCCTTCGTCAATCCCATATATGTTTGAAAACATCCTAGAGACCCGAAGTCCCAGAGTCTCTTTCCTCTTCAGAATCTATGGTGGAGCTCAATCCACCCTTGAATCTAACGGCTGAGATTCACCCATACCTAACACATAGTTTAGGCATGGAAAAAAGGGTCCTACACTTAATTCACTACCGATCCCACGATGCCACATGGAACTATCCATGCACGTCGTATCACCATGGTGTATGCAGGCCCATCCAATCAGAGTTTGACACTCCAACATAGGGAACTTCAACGCTTCGGCACTTCAACGCTTCGACATTTAACACACCATCCTATATCCTCGAATCTCTCGGAGTCCTGGAGTTCCATAGTTCTAGAACTCCCACCATGTACTCCAGCCTTTAGCACTTTGATGTTTATCCTATGCATCAACATGTCAAATCTCCCATAGTTCCGAAGTTTTGAAGTTCCCGAATTCCTTGCTGCATATTCCAGCCTTCGGGAAATTCTTACCCCTTGTACCTTATGTTTCCCGGAGTAAGACTTTACTGAAGTGTTTATTCTATCCCTCCACTAGTAGATCGAACAATTGATAAAGGATCCCAACGAACCCTTAGATCAATGGCTCCTATTTCTCCCAGATTCCTCCCCTCGATCTGATGGTTGGAAAAAAAATTCCACTACGATATTTTGCGAGTTCGCGACCTTTTTCGTTCTTAACCCATTTAAGTCCCGAAGTCTTACCCACTGAATAGTTCATAAAGGGGATACGCCTACTTGATGTTGGTCAACATTATTACTTACCCTATCCTTCCATTGGGCTCCATCTAACGATCGATAAGGGCCCTGAAGGATCCTTAGATCTACGACCCACGTTACTTCATGACTTCGACATTTGGGGATTCCAACCGTTTAACGCCTTTTCACTCTCAGAGTGAGTCAATGTCGAATTGACCATATCTTATATCCAATGATCAGAAAAGATCCTGAAGATCCTTAGATCTACAACTCACGTTACTTCATAGCCGAAAACTTGGTCAAGGTTTAACGATAAGGCAAATCCCACAATATCATATGAGAAACTGCCAGTTGTCAGTCAAACTCTCTGGCAGTCGTGTCAGCAGGTTGCCTTTGACAGGATTAGAGTATTTTGAAGTTCTAACATCCCAGAGCTCCAGAGCTCTAAAGTCCTGCAGCTTAGAAGGCTTAGCTCCCTTTAAGTGTAGCGCAAGGTTCCAGGACCCTAGTCATATGGAACTTTGACAAGCCCCAAATGGATACACTCTTAAATCTTACCCAAGATTTGGTTAAGTCCATGGACTCGAATTTGTGGTTACTTGGAAGAATAGTTTGAAGGAAGCGCCTTCCATTTACAAGAATCAAATTCTATAACAGGAAAAGGGATTTCGAGGGATGGACAAGTTTAGAATAGTCCTGTAGAGTCCATCCTGACTCTATATTCACAGATTTTATCCTTGAACAGTCTTTTGGAGGATTAGCACATATATAAATTTAGACAAGGGTCACTTATTGTCTGCCCCAAATTCGTTTAAAGGCCATTACTAATAGTCCTCCTTCACTAAATAGGATTAAACAAAAAGTCATTAACAGAATGTGATATTCAAATTCTACTTCACACTTATTAGGCCATGAGGCCATCAAAGTTACTATTTTTTCCATTAATCATGCAATGCACATCTCTAACACAATGACATACGTCCAATCACACATTTCAATTCAATTACACAGAATATGCGAAATACTTATTTGTATTATAAGTTTAGAGCTACCAAGATGACTGTGGGCGTTTTCCTTTCCACCCAACTGTAGGCTCAGATGCATTCACTCTTAGCACTCTCGCCACCCCCGTTCCAAGCCATGATACCACCAGGGAGTTCTCTCTCTTTTCCTTGGGTCTTCTGCAAAATTTTGGAGGTCACTCTCTTTCTCACAGGAAGCCAACAGTATAGTTTTCTATCCACCAAGAAAGGGATATTGTCATGATCTCTCACTCAATCATGCAGATTCATTTATCAGTTTGATTAGAAAACATTGTCTGGTCTCTCATGTAACCAAAACAACTTAATTTTTCGGTTCTTTTCCAGAACCAAAGAGCCTCATGCATTCTTCTTCTTTCTGAATGGTCCTTGGACCCCTTTGTGTGTCTCTTCTTCTCTCTCTCTTCATGTCCCCCTTTGTGTATCTTATTTCATGCTTCCCCCCCAAGAAGTTTTTGGACCTATCCTCATCCTTCTGCCAGAAGGAACTCGGGTCAATCTATGCTTGCAGGAAGACTGCACTTTGTCTTACTTTGGGCTAACAACTTTCTGTCTTCTCATCCAATCCCTCCATGCTTCCATTCATTAGGGTAGTTGGTTGTTCAACCACCAGTCCTTCCTCATTAACGGATCTTTCCTTGGGATCAGGATGAGGCTTATTATTCTAGATCAAATATCTCAACAAAGAGGATTGGGTCATCTTGGCATGGTGAACCCTCTCTACAGGTTTCCTCTAGTGGTATCATGGTTAGTACTTCAACGCTTTACCCCCATAGCCATTTGTTGGCAATCTAAACAATAATACATTTACAATGTTCACATGCCATGGTATGAAAATCATAAGTAATGATTAATTACAAGATGGGGGGAATAGGGGTATTACAATCAAGATTTATAGTTAGACTCTTACTCTTATACAATCATGAAGTCCTAGAAAACCACCTAATGTATTTCACATTTAAGGATATAGTTTTTATCCTAAGTGTGTTTATAGATTCCTATTTTTCCTCCTCCTACCTTATCTTCCGATAAGGTGTCAAT
Organism: Picea sitchensis; assembly: GCA_010110895.2. Lineage (NCBI taxonomy): Eukaryota > Viridiplantae > Streptophyta > Pinopsida > Pinales > Pinaceae > Picea > Picea sitchensis. The sequence goes on from SNQJ01S0016721.1 coordinate 141,226, forward strand.
GTGAGAGAAATTGAGGTGGTTTCATTCTTGTATTATTGAAATGAATACATGAGTGAAAAATTATGGTTTGAGGCCTTTTCCACCAAAATTTTTGTATCTCATCTTTCTTGTGCTCTATATTTTATCAATTAGTATCAGAGCGAATCCACTTCATCGGTGCAAGATTCCTTCATGAATATTTAACTTCCCCTCTTCCAGTTTAGCATCAGAATTAAATCTCGAGTAAATACATGTCTTGCAACATAAAATGAAATGAGTATGGTATTATCTTGAGTGTCAAAGGGGGGAGTACAATTATGTAACTCTCCTACACCTTAAAGGGTGGAGTTCATAAATCAGTTGAAGATGGTTCATGATCAACCAAAAACCACATGTGGTCTCTCCTTTCAATTGACAAAGGGGGGAATTGAAGATGGTTTCGAACTAAAAGTTTTGACAACAAATATGCCAGATGGGCATCAAATTTTCCAGATGGGAAACCACAGTTTGTAGAAAGCAGACTAAACAAAAACAAATATGCCATATGGGAAATTGTAGTCTATAGATGGAAGCCTTTGGAAGAATTATGGTTCAATGAATTTCAATTAAATCATACACAAGATACATGATTGTGATGTTTATTTTGAGAACAATGATGTGGACATTTTGTTCACTTGGATGGTCATTCAACCTAGTAGAGGACAACTAGATCCTTATACATTGTAGCTTGCCATGTGATTGAGTTGTCAGACATTTTCAAGGATGTGTCAAACTTGCAACTAATTCACTTCTCTTGGTTCTCTTTCATCATATTGGAGTTCTCATCAATGAACGAATTACATGCATTCTAGCTCACATTATTACATAGTGATATTTTCCATACATTTTAGCATCCCGATTCGGCAAATCTTCAGACAGTTCTTCATTGAGTCTTAGCTCATGAGTTTCAACATGAATACTTGGAGATGATACCAATTTATGATTCATTTTTGGAATTATTGTTCGGACTTGTGATTGAGGGGGGGAATGTTAGCCTCTGACTCTTATACAATCATGAAGTCCTAGAACACCACCTAATGTATTTCACATTTAAGGATATAGTTTTTACCCTAAGTGTGTTTCTAGATTCTTATGTTTCCTCCTCCTACCTTATCTCTCGATGATGTGTCAATGTCAGAGCAATTGAGGTCGTTTCATTCTTGTAATATATATAATTGAAATGAATACATGAGTGAGAGATTATGGCTTGAGGCCTTTTCTACCAATTTTTTTGTCTCTCGTCTTTCTTGTGCTCCATATTTTATCATTTCCCACTCTAGAAGTCAATATTGATTTGGTTATTTAGGGTCCTTAAACTTTTAAATCCCATTTTGAGCATCAAATGGACATCCCCCCCCCCCCCAAAGATTCTTTCAAACATAGTTCCTATACACTTGATGTTTTTCTATTTGACAAGAGATTTTCAATGGTCCAAATATCACCTCAAGTAGAGTTTGCATGGCCTCCAACTTCTTTATCTATGCTTTGACCATAACAATGCCAAGTGGAAGCCACATCGACTCCCATTACTCACACACATGGAGGTAGCCATGTACTGATTTTCAAGAAGATTTTTTAGAGTCCAAACCCCAACCCTAATTAGGAGTTGGGCAATGCAAAAACCCTAAACCTCAGTCTAACATTTATCAAGAGGTGTTAAAACCTTATCCATTAGGGGAGAAAGAGGGTTTGCTCCTATTGAATAAGTTTTTGTTCCATAGTTGAGAAATGCAAAGGAGTGGGATATCACATTAGAGAAGAGGATTAAGGCAACCCTATACAAACCTATCACATGCCACATTATTTATTTGCTCCTTACAAGTCAAACTTTCTTTCTATTTTTCATTGTAGATATGAGAATAAAAGAGAAAGGCATAGTCCTTATTTTACTTTGAAGTTTTTCCCTCATGGCTATCTACAAGGTAAATCTTATATCCATGATGTTCAGAGGTGTGATTTTATTGATGTAGATATATTCTTATTTTCTCTGTTGATTTTGATAATAAAAGTGGTATGCTTCTAATATTATATCTTGAACATAATTAATCATTGCACAATAAAGTATAAACTCCTTATATTTGCAATAATATATTAAGATCTATTACGATGAACTATCCATTAGAATATCCAAGACAATTTACAGATCAAAGAGCCTAAGAGTTGAATCAGAGCCCTTTGGGGAAAGTCAAATTACATTTTACAAATTTATAAATTCATAAATTTATGGTAATAATATGTTTTCATAATATTATCTCCATATTATGTTGGATTCATAATATGAATCCATATTATGTAGATAAAGGAAATATCTCCATGTTATGAATCATTGAACATGATTTCCATATTATCTTCCTCCACCCTCACTCTCACCCTCATTATATGTTTTCCTTAATATCTCCCCCCACCACAACATAATATGTTTTCCATATTATCTCCCCCACCCTCATTATATGTTTTCCTATTATCTCTCCCACCCCCATTATATGTTTTCCCTATTACCTTTCTCCCCACCCTCACCCTCATTATATGTTTTCCATAATATCTCCACCCATTATCTCATTATATATTTTCCCTATTATCTCTCCCCACCCTCATTATAACATAATTTAAAATGAAAAGAACTACAACTCTTTTCTATTTATAATAAAAAAAAGATTAATAAAAATGCTAAAACCCTTATTACATTAAAGTGGTTTTGTTTTAAATATTAAAACAAAATATTATAGAGGTTTAAAACCTACAAATTCCTATGCACATAAAGTTTTTCTAATAAAAATGATATTAGGTACACAATATATGAAATGCCCATATGTTATTTATTTTTACTAATCATCATTTTTTAAGTTAAAACTTATGTTTTCTTGTGATTAAAAATTTCATTTAACAAAATATTAAATGTCACATCCATCATCTTTAACCACTTGAAATAGTTTATTTGACTTAAAATCCCCTTTTCTCCTCTACGACCAACCAAATAACTCAATTTTAAAATGTTAAAAAAAAAAATATATATATATATATATATATATATATATCATTTAATACAAGAGATTAATACAAGAGATTATGTTAATGTTAAAGCAAGTTATATGATAAAACTTTGAAAGAAAAGAAAAAAAATAAAAAAATAAAAAATCATTTAATACAAGAGATTATGTTAATGTTAAAACAAGTTATATGATAAAACTGACAACACTTTTAATGATTACACCTATAAACTCATAAACTCATCATTGATGATGCACCCCATCAATCATAAAGTTAGAAGTAAAGGAGTGATGTCGTCATTTGTTAAATTCTTTGGTAATGAATTATTAGATTCCATAATTATAACATGATAGAGATGGTTCTTCACTTAGTTGTTATAAGAAGCAACTTGTCGTGATGCTTAAGGGAGGTTATAAGCTTAATTGTCATAATTATGAATGGGTTTTGATTAAATATTTATTTTTAAAAAGAAATTTATGTGGCTACTAATGGTTAGTACTAGGTTATTTCAAGTAAATTTTATGTATATAACACTTTTACAAACGATAATGTAAGCCAAGTTTGAAAAAAGACTCTTTTTTTCAACGGAAAATTTACTCATTATATTGATATATAATTGTTTTCTAGATTGGAAATACAACTCAATGACGATGCACTACTAGTCCATAGGTACTAACCCAAAGACTTGAAAGTACCAAAGTAAAATCGAAAACTATACAAAATCGTATCTAATAAAGCCAACACACAGTTTGAAAAAGACTCACCAACCATAAGAAATGCTCACTCCATTGTTGTAATTCCCTTTAAAGAATACTACATTTATGGAAGTAGTGGAGAAGGAATATATGACGTTATGGAAGATGGACGAATTTCAATGGTTGAAAAATCAATCAATTCATCATCATGCTTTCTTCGTCGTAAAGAAAGGAAAGGAAAAGGAGGTACGTTACATCTTGACCATGACTTCGCGGGGAAGGTTATAAAAACAATTTCTAATTATTGTGAAATGTGTACAATGTTTTTTCATTTGATTGCGAATTTTGCACCAATCCAAGTTTGTCTTTAAATGCCTGAAACTTCCCTTTTGTCAAGGGCTTGGTCAAAATATCAGCTACCTACTGACTCATGGGAAAACACTAGAGCTTCACTGCTCCCTTGTGAACGTTGTGTCGTATTAAGTGATATATGATCTCTATATACTTGGATATATCATAAATCATTGGATTCTCAAAGAGTTTGATACAACTTTGATTATCACAATAAACGATCACGGAGTCAAAATCTTGATCAAACAATCTTGCAAGTAACTTGTGAAGCCAAATGGCCTCACAACTAGTCATACTGGTTTCCATGTATTATTCCTTTGTTGATCCAAGTGCCTTGGAATTTTGGTTCCTAGTAAACTAGGATATTATCGTTGATCCCAAGATAAACAAGCACCTTGAGGTGCTCTTCCTATTTGTTGCATTGCCTACCCAATCTAAGTCTATATACCCCTACAACTTCACTTCACCATCTCCAATATATCTCAGACCGTACTCCACTATGCCCCTTAAATATCTGAGCACATGCTTTGTTGCTACCCAATGCTCTTGCCTTGGCTCCACCATGAATTGACTCAAGGTGTTCATAGAAAAACATATATATGTCTCGATGTTGACCAAATACATCAAAAAACCTATCAAATTCTTGTACAATGTGGGATCCACCAGCTCTAAATATAAATTTGTCACTTTCTTCAAATTAGTGATCATGGGTGTGGACATAGGTTTGCAGTCCTCCATCTGAAACCTCTTTAAGATCTAAATTGCATACTTACCATGCCCAAGGAAAACCTCCCCTAGTCTCTGTCAAACCTCTAATCCCAATAAGTAATGCATCATGTCGACGTCCTTCATCTCGAGCTTAGTTTCCATGTCTACTTTGCACTTTGCAATGAGATTCTCTTCACCTGTCAGAAACAAGTCATCTACATACAACACCGAAATGAGCATATCTATTTGAAAAAATATATAATATAAGTTAGGATCTACTTCACTTTTGGTGAAACCCATACTCTGTAGATATCCATCGATCCTAGAATACCATGCTCTCAGTGCCTACTTGATTCCATACAAGGCTTTCTTAATCTAGCACACATGGAAATCCTTCCCACTTATCTCAAATCCCTAAGGCTACTCTATGTACACTTCTTCCTCAATGATCCCATTAAGGAAATATATATTCACATACATATGATGTATCCTCCATCCCATAAATGAAGCCAAGGGCATAACTTCTCTAATGGAAGTGTCTTTGGTGACTGGAGCAAATGTCTCTTCATAGTCCAGTCCATCTCTATGGAAGATCCCTCTCGCTACAAACCTCGCTTTGAACTTCTCAATGTTGGCATTTGCAACATGCTTGATCTTGTAGAGATACCTGGAAGTTACAAATAACTTCCCATCCAGTATTAGAATTATGTCCCAAACATCATTCTTCATGATGGAGGTGTACTCCTCCACCATGGCATCCCTCCATACCTACTAGTTTATTTCCTCCTAAAAATTAGAATATTCAAAATCTATATTGTTACTCATCAACGCGATATAGTATGGAAACTTATTTAGAGGTCTTCTCTCTATAAATATGCTCCTAGGAGTCTCAACATGTTCATGAGCATCCCTTAATGTCTGACTGAACCATTGAGGTCTCCTAACTGAAGTGGAAGGAGCTCATGTCTCCCCATGTTCACCTTAAGGATGTTGTACATCCCTAGATATCATTGGTGACCCCGACTCAACCTTTGGAGCTTCTTGATCCTCATCCTCTACCACTAGAGTAGGTTCAAGAGACTTCTTGGACGTAAAGTGTTCCTCAAACTTAACATCCTTGCTTGCAGTTGTCTTCCTATGATTTGGAATATTGTAAGGATTTGAAGCCTCATTGTAACCCATAAACAAACCATTCCCATTGGAGGTCTCCAACTTGCTCCTTTTCTCTACCTGTACATGGATGTAAATTAGAAAACCAAATATGCGAAAATGACTTGCCTCTAACTTCATAACAATGAATGCCTCCTCTAGCGTCTTTTCCTCCAAGATCTTATGAAGACACCAGTTCTAGATGTAGATTGTTGTGTTACATGCATCTTCCCAAAGAAACATGGGCAAGTCATGGTCATGTATCATGGCCTTAGTATCCCATATGATGGATTGATTATTCCTCTTTGCAACACCATTATGCTATGGGTTGTACGAAATTGTTAGCTCCATCTTGATTTCTACCTCCTTGTAGAAACTATCAAACTCCTTGGAGGTATACTCCCCCCCATTGTTTCGATATCAAGACTTTGATCTTCTTCCCTGTCTCATTTTCAACTAGAGTTTTGGATTCCTAAAACATGCTAAATACCTCATCCTTAGTATTTAAGAAGTAGATCCAAGTCTGTAATTTTAACATTGTACAATATTTTACTGCAAACATTTTTTCAATAAAAGAACAAAAAAGATACAATGGAAAATACACACATTCACAGATATTTTTCCCCTCGAAACCCAAACCAGGAAAACCAACATATTCTATATTCATCCACGGTGATACATTGTTTCAATACAATATTATATAGGAGCCAATGACATCCAAAACCCTAACCCAATGACCTGGATTAGTCAACAACCCTAATTCTTTAACCGGAAATAGAAAACCATCGAAAAAAACCATGTGCCGAAAAACTACCCAACAATGGACATGAAACTCAAAGCAACACAAAAACAAGGAAAATGTGACACGTTTCCCGAGGCAAAAAAAATTCTCAGGGGTGTTGCCCCAAAACCCCTTGTGCGCCTAACACAACATAGCAAACACCACAACTAGTCGTGCAAATAATATAACACATACCCAACATTCTCCCAATTGTTGTTTTCTTTGCATACAGGGGGTTACAGGGTTACATAGTCAACAATCCAGGGCATCAAGATGCCCATGGATCCTCTACACCAAGAGAAATTTTCAGTGCTCACAGATTTTATTAATGAATTTGAAACATTCTTCAAAGTGTCCACCTTCATCAGCAACACTTTCTTTTCTTCAACCATGACTCTCACAAAGTGATATTGAATATCAATACACTTTGTCTTTGAATGATAAGTCGGGTTCTTCACCAGAAAAATTACACTCTGACTATCACAATCTATCCTCATAGTTTGTTGTACCAACCCAATACATGAACACAATCTTTGTAAACATACTACTTCCCTACTTGCATGAGTGGCTCCATGTATTCATCTTATGTAGTTGAAAGTGCCACTACAGCCTGTCTTTTTCTCATCCAACTGATTTCCCCTCCAAATAGGTTAAACACGTACTCGCTTGTATATCTTCTACGATCCAGATCTCCAGCTCAGCTGCATCCACAAATCCATTTATGTCCAACACATTATCCAATCCATGTCTTCCTTGGTAGCACAAATCATAGCTAGTAGTGCCACACAAATACCTGAAAACCCTTTTTACTATTGTCCAATGCTCCTTCCCTGGTTTTGACATATACCTACTCAAAACTCCCACTGCATGTGCAATGTTCGGTCTAGTACAGAACATTGCATACATCAAACTTCCAACTGCACTCGCATATGGAACATGAGACATTTCCTCCTCCTCTTCATGTGTCTTGGGACACTTATCCACAGATAACTTTACACCAACATGAATAGGGACCTTGACTGGTTTACATTTCTGCATATTAAACCTATGCAATATTGTCTCGGCATATTTTCTCTGATTTAACCAGAGTTTCCTCTTTTTCCTATCTCTTTTAATTTCCATGCCCAAAATAAAATTTGAAGCACTGAAATCCTTCATGTCAAATTTAGAGGACAACTGAGTTTTCACATCCTAGATAATCTCCTTGTTGTTTCCTATCAGCAACATGTCATCCACATACAAGACCAAATAAATTAAATGATCACCAATTAATTTAAAATACACACAGTGATCCTCTTTGCTTCTTGTGAAGCCAAGT